>CAVNZG010001716.1:59460-124374 GCA_963693315.1 Diogma glabrata
ATTTCTTCATAACAATTGTCCCAAGAGAACACCGCATTTTCCGTCCCAGCCCGATCGTTGTATCAGTTCGTTAGGTTGCCTTTCGGACTGTCCAACACGTCACAGACCATGACAAAGTTGATGGATCAAGTGATCCGTCCCGTTAAGGTCGTGCGTTTTTGTCAATCTAGACAATCTTCTGTTGGTCAGTGATACGTTTGTCAAACATATCGGATTACTGGCGTGACTATGGTAGTCGGCACTCGGCAAAGGTGTTAGACCGAGCTTACGTTCCTTGGACTATGAAACAAGTTCGACGATTCTAAGGCATGGCTGGGTTATTGCTTATTATCGTCGTTTTATTTCCTCACTTTTGGCCCTCGATATCGGATTTGCTAAAAAGTCCAGTGGTAAATTCCTCTGTACACCGGGAGCAGATGTTGCATTTAACTTGTTATAAAGACATCATTGATTTCGACTCCAGTTCTTCAATGCGACGCTAGTAATGACGGTGTGGGTTGCGTTCTGCTCACATCCGAGGGTCTAATGTTCAAGAAACTTAACTTTGATTTAGTTGACGTGCTGCATGATGAAAGGGTAAGGAAGTTGTTGGTTCCTGCAGATTTAACAGAAATTTTGATTTCAAATGTTTATGACCGCTATACTTCTTCTCATGGTGTAGTCGCTAAAACACTTTCCCAACTCCGTCGTTTCTATTACTGGTTTCGGATGTCCAAACAAGTACCAAATTATGTTTCAAAATGCGAAATATGTAAAGCTGTGGAAACTCTTAATATTGTGTTTCGTTCACCAAAGGTCAACTTCTTCAAAAACGTGATAATGGGTCAGAAACTACAGATATTATTGATATTCTAGGTCCATATCCTAGGTGCAAGTCCGGCAGTATCGCTATATTAGTGATCCTTGATCATTTTACCAAGTTCCCATTTCTGTTCCCGCTCCGTAAGTTGTCATCCGAACTCATCTGTCGGGCACTGGAAACTCATGTTTTTTATGTTTTCGGTGTTTCAAAAGTTGCCGTCTCCGACAACAGCTCACTGTTCAAATCCCTTCTTTCACTTTTAAATTAACTTACTTGAATGATATCATTTTCCTTTTTTTGTAATTTGCAATCTTTATTTAAAATAAGTAATAATATAAACCAATATCTTTTTGAAAAACTCTTATATAAAGATTTTGTTGTTTCTAAAATCGCTTCCCTTTATGCTTAAAAACAAGTCGGACAAGTGCGAATATAATTCGCTCGTCGAAGGTTCCGTGTAAATATTATTCTACGAGAATATTGCTTCTCCAAAACACAATTTTAGAAATAAGCCCATAACGGTGCTTTCGGAAAATACAAAAATTGTTTTGCACTACAAAAAAAAATCACCTTACATATACACCCCACTTGACATGATCAAAAATAATTTTTGTTCGAAATTTCTACTCTCAACCCCCTCCAATTTTATTTGGAGATTAAAATAACTTAAAATAAATTATAGTTTCGATTTAGCAAAATTTTTTTTTTCTTTTGTAATGTTCGCAAATAAGGGGAGGAGACAAAAAAAATTTTAATCTTTCGAAAATAAGTCGAAAACTGTGCTTCAAACAAATGCTTTGGAGCCGTCGATATATGTTGAATATCAGTTGTATACTCACTGATGAAATCAAGATAATGAAATTGCCATGAAAACGCTTAACCAGCTGTATGTGACAAAGCAATTGTTAGATATTTATAGTCAGTGGAGAGAGAAAAATTCCATGGAGAGTCAGAAGGAGATAGTCAGAGAATTTCCAAGAAGGGCCTTAGGTGTTTCATCATAATCGGACGTTGAAACTGAACTACATGTTCCACACGTTCAGAGGTGGGATTAATGACATGATAAATGATCAAATGGCCAAAATATGTTTGTTAGTATAATTAAAAATAAATTAAAAAGCTGCAAAACAATCACTCACAGAACTATAAAGCATTCTAACCAAACAAAATGTATATGACTGGTTAGGGGGGTCTAGAGGTTGCCTCCTTTCTGTGTGGGACGTCCAACAGTCGTCTGATAAACTCAAATATTAACCTAAATTTTGAACCAATATATAAGTCTTAACGACGTCGACGAAAAACTTCTGATTATAAACTATTGTTGTCAAATTTATTCCTATATTTATAGCCTAGACGTTTACTATAACGAAAAAAAAGATAATAATTTCAAATTCAAACGAATAATAAAATGTGACACACTGTTTTCCGCAATGATTAAAACCCACATATAAAGATATATGATGGCTCGTCGTTTATAGCAATCAATCAATATATAGCGTGCCATCCTCATGAAATATTCTGTAAATATGATTTAGGGTGATACCGTTAAGTGAATACGTTTCATCCCTACCACCTATTAGATATCAGTGAAATGAGTAAACAAAGCTGTCACACCCATAGATCAAAAGTAAAAAGCAAATTTACAATAAAAAAAAACTGATGCCTGGATGCGTAAAGATTCTATTTTGTTTATACGTTAGACTTGAGCAATTGGCCGCATTACAGCAAGCAATTTACCAGCATCTCAGTGTAATCTGACCTGCCGGTTTTAACTATAATGGTAAAAATTCAATTAATAAAATTGGTTTCTATGCAACCTCACATCGGTTATTGATAGCAATTCTTTGGACGCTTGATAGAGGTAAACAATATGAGAGTTCTAAAAATCACACTGAAAATTTTATACAATTAACCAAACGTTTTGTCAATTGTACTAAATTTTGGTTGATACTACACGTTTGATACGTTTTTTATTCAATATAGGATTTACAATTTAAGTTTATTTGCATTGCATTCTTTGCAATCCTTAAAATTCGTTGGCATGTTAAAATATTGTTATTTTTGATTTAGTTTCTACTCCTGAGAGTGAAATTTTTTTTTTCTATTTTGCTTCTTGGAAGCGCGTTTTCTTTTTCTTTTTTTTAAATTCAATATGCGAAAGTGGAAAATTAGTACTTTTTCATAATACATATACTTGCATAATTGAACAATGAACAATACATTTATCTTATATATTAAATACGCTAAAAAAAAACTTTGAGAAGCCTAAGGCTCTTTTGTTCGCCGATGGATTCATTTCAAATTTTTACTGCTAACTGATATTAGTGTAACTTAGATTTTAAAAATTTTTCACACAAATCGGATCATAAATAAAAAAGTTATAGACGAATTAAAATGTATTTTTGAATTTAACGGCCCCCTCCATACAATATGAAATGGACTTGCCCAAATTATATATTTTTTTTCACAAAAACGATACGATGTTATTTTGTTATTCTTTTATACGTTGTAATTTGTATTTTATTTTAGTCTTCTTATAAATAACTAAGGAAGAGTAATAGTACTGGAGAAGTTTGATAGTGTTTGCATTCTAGCTGGGTACTGTTTACAATTTGCATATTTATATTCTCATTTCTCAAAACAAATAAAAGAAATAATAAATGTTACATCTTGTACGCATGGAGGGATCAGTTTTTATTAATTTGTTAATTTTTTTCTATTTTTTGATCCACGGGTGTGACAACCCCGCGCACTCCAGTCCCTGTTATTGGCACATGAGTTAACGTGGGATATCACATACCACTGGCAATAGCAGTGAGATATCACTAGCCAAGGTGATATCTTAGGGGTGCTGGCGGATGAACTGTATTCAGTCAACGGTAGCAATCTCAATCTTAGCTAATGAATATTCCTTGATGCTGGAACGCTGTAGCTTGCTTGAAGAAACGAGCTTTCATATAACTATATATCTGAGCTTTAATCATTGAAAAATATACTGCGTCCCATAATCAAGGATTATGCCATTAGCTGGACTATTGGCAAACCAATTTTAGTTTTGTTCCTGCAAATTTTTAAACAAATTTGCTTTTTATCTCTTATTTTATTTTTATTTTCCCTATTCTATCACGAAATATTGGCCTATGTCATATTTTATATGTGATAGGATTTATAGTTTAGTTGTCCATTATTTAACAAAAAATATTAAAAAAACAAAAAAAACAGATTTGCGTCCATTAACATCCTTAGAACGCATGTTGTTGTGGGACCTTGGTCTTAAAAGGTTTTTATGTGTTGTTGTGACACATGTTGTAATGCCTACTACACTGAAAAAAATTTCTGGGTAATTGTAACCAAAAAACATACTTAACTTTACCAAGAATATCGGTTGTTTTTCAACCAGCTAAGCGCAAGTTTAATATTATTAATTTTGCATGGGTTACTTTAACACTTGCTTTTGCTTAGTAAATTAGAACTTTGCATCTGGTCAATTTTAACTATAAATAATATCAGTAATTGCTTAGTTATTTTGACCTTTGCTAATCATTTAACTTAACAAATTTTTTAGTCAATTTCACTTATGTATAGTTAAAAAATGTTAGTTTGTATTAAACTATTTTTAACGTTATTTTTAACGAGTTTTAAAAATGCGGCTTGTTTAATCTAACCATTCTTAAACTATGCGTTATAGTTCATTTAAACCAAATGTTGACCTATTTCTTAGTTAAGTTAACGCATGTTTGTTATATTTTAACACACATTTGAACTTTTTACTAAGTTAAAATAACTTTATAATTAATTATATACTAAACAAAGAAATACTTGATTTTTAGCTCATTTATTAGAAATTAATATAAGAATACATTAAATAAAAATTAAACACTAAATACATTAAAAACAAAATAAATTTAAACAGGTATGAAATAATTGCATGATTGCTAATGCTAAGTTTATACCGCCGATAGTTTAATAGAATAATATATTTTTACTATTAAACTAACACACCACACCCATGATGTTTATACCACAAAAAAGTATTATGTATTCACTGAAAATAAAATTCAATAAAATTGTCGTTAAATAAAAAACATTAATGATTATTGAACTCCTTTCGTTGGCTCAATTAACAACATCGTTGGTTCGATAAATAATTTGTTAATATTACGAATGGTTTCGAATAACGAATGATAAATTGTTTATAGATCCAATGAAAAGTAGCTCATTATTTACTGTTTATTAATACAACGAACAATTTTATTGGAGTTTAGTAAATTTTTTTTTTTCAGGGTTCTATCTGTGGTATAAACGCTCGGAATAATTTTGAGAGATAGAATGCGGTAGCCATATTTCTAATTCGTCATGCTACCTGGGCAACGCCAACAGAATTAGATTGGTGTAGTTGAGAGGGGCAGAGTAAATACTGCTTATACTCAATGATTCTGCACCGTGGCGAGTCATTGGCGCCATATAACCAATGCAATTCAAGAGTTTGTTCTCCATGTTAGGTACAGCTTGGAGCAGGCGTCTGCCTTGGATCAAGCGGCTTGCTATATAAAAGTGTAAAAAGCGTATGTTCTCCATGTTAGGGGCGGCTTGGAGCGGGCGTCTGTCTTGGATCAAGCGGCTTGCAATATAAACGTGTAAAAAGTTTGTTTCTGGTGACCTTAAGATGCAGAACGAACCCATTCACGAAAATTTGGGTTGGGTGATGGGTTAACACTCCATTTCCGTAAAAAATTATTGGTCATGAATTCTGTACACTGGCCTTGGATTATCTCGGATTCATCACAAGAACGTTCTCGGAAACAGTACCCGAACTAGGATTTAAAAATGAGAGCCTGGAACGTGCTAAGCCTTAGAAGACCAGGAGATCTACTAAAACTTACAAACCAAAGCGGTAGCTACACACTGGATATAGCGGAATTACAAGAACTAAGATAGCCAGGTAGTGGAATCTATGAAACAGCCAAAGGATACACTCTCTACTATTGCGGTCATCAACAGGAGGAGAATTTGGAGTTGGCTTTCTCATACATCGTCGCGTGAATCAACTAATTAATATGCCATAATGCACAATGAGTAACGATCATCAATGTTCATGCACCTACTGAAGATAGAGCAGATGATATTAAAGACCTGTTTTTTTCTAGAACTCGAAGAAGTCATTAATAACATATCGCGGCACGATATAAAAATCATGGTAGGTGACTTGAATGCTCAAATTGGAAGAGGTACAGAACTTTAAACACATATCGGCCCTAACAGCTTGCATCATACCGGTAACAATAACGGCTTTCGTGCAGGTGAACTGGTTATGGTGTATGATCTAGTAATATCTAGCACATTCTGTCCTCATAAGAGAATCCACAAAGCAACGTGGAAATCAAGTGATGTAATAACTGACAATCAAATCGATCATGTCATGATTTCTAAGAGACACTCTACAAGTGTGACTGACGTTCGATCAATATAGAGGTGCTGATATGGACACCGCAAGTTGTCATCTACGTTTAATAGACAAGCAAAAACGACGGTACGCTGGAATGTCGAAGCATTTAAACATCAGGAAACGCTGAATAGAGATGTGATGTTCCATTAATGTGAGGTGCTGTCTGAGATGCCACTAAACATACCAGAATAATGGCAAACGCTTCAATCAAACATTATATCCTTAGCACAAACTACAATCGGAAAACGATCACCAAAATCACCTAATGAATGGTTTGATGACGAGTGCCGCGATAGCTTTGAGCACAAACAAAAAGAATTGACAGATTTATAAAATTCATCATAAACCCAAAATTAATGTAAAATCAAACGTCAAACTCATAGGGTCTTGCGTTACCGAAAAGTTTAAGGTAATGTTAAGGATAAGTTTAACGACTAGAATACGGACATTATAATATAGATCAAAATCATAAATATCAAATAACTATCTGTTATAGTAAAACAGTAATATTATATCAGTTAATATCGTAATAGTTTAGTAGCTATTTGCTATTATTCTATTATTGTGTAAACTCTACCGAGGCACTCTACCGAAAATACAAATTTCAAGAGCTGCCATCAATTTGTAGTTAATTTTTTTTAAATTTCTTCTCAAATAATGAGTTTTTGCACCAAAATTGTAAGACACAAACGTGTTAAACCCGAAACCTGGATTTAAAAAAAAAGAAGACAGTCTTGAGGACTGCCGACAGAAGTTAAAACTTAAAACTGTGAGATAACTGTGTTTTTATCGGCTAAATAGAACTAAATCTTTACTTATTTTACCACACTTACACACTGTTATTAACTGAGAAAACATCAGAATATTTAATAAAAAGAAAGAACCAAAATATAAACCAAAAGAACGAGAAGAAAATTATTTATTATATATTATAAAGTAATTTCAACAATACTTAGGTTATTCGTACTATCAATTGCATTTTCTATATTAAAAAGTATAAAGAAAAACACACAAATCAAATATGACATAAACAATTTTTTCCATATAACTTATATTACAACAAAATCTTTGCTTATTATACCACACGTACATACTGTTATTAAAAATCAAAAATTTAATTCAATAAAAAAGAAAAAGAAACAAATTATAAATCAAGAAAATAAGAATATAACAAATAATTACAATTTATTCAACTCTCAATATTTATTTTAAATTTAATATTTATTTAGTGTGACTATAACTCGAATATATAAATTTTTCCCCGTACAAAATCGCACAACTCGCCTAAAGAAGTTTTTACTCAAAAAAACCAAAAATCGTTGCGATGCTATTACGAATGAAATGCTTGAGACTCGTTTTGCAGCATTTTCCAAAATAACTGTTTTCATATGAGTAGCTTTGCAAATATTTTTATCTCCAAATAATTTTGTAATAAATATATAATCTAATATTGTACTTAATTGCATTCGGTATATTTAGTCTGTTTAATATTGTTTTCAGAAATTCACTGTTCAGTTAAACGGAAAATTTGAAAAAATGCTTAAAATAACAGAAATTTGAGTAACATAACTTTGAACTTAAAATAACAGAACCTCCGAAACTTTTTTGTTTTTGAGTAAAAGATGTAAGTAAAAATAAAATAAATAAAGTAAAAATAAATAAATGTTATACATATTGGAAAAATTATTAATAATATTTTGTTTGGCAACTTTTTGTTAATGTTACTGAAAGCAATGAACCGTTTTTAAAAATTTAGCTCAAATTCTGAAAGTTTGTACTAAAAAAGTTAGGAAATCACAAAAAAACGTGGGTACAAAACAACCTCCTAACTTTAAATCTGAAAAATAAAAATAGCAAATAGTACATGTATTAAATTTTGAACTTTAAACGATTTTTATTTATTTTACAAAATATTCGCGTAACTTTGATGTTTAGTAAGGTTATAACTTGTATGTTTCCTTAGATGATTTTAATTAAAGATAACAATTTTGAAGGAATATAATTTACCTTTATAGACGACATCTTTTAAGACAAAATTGTTGATTCACTTTCAATACATTTTTTAGTTTGACATTAAGCTTTTAAACTATTTAATTGGTAAAAACTATAATTTCACACATTTTACGCATTTTGCTTGAAACAAACAGAAACTTTTTGAACTATTGTTTAAAATCTGTGTTTATATTTCACAAATCGCACTTTTACGGTATTTACATTAAGTCCACTAAATTTCAAACCATTCGCCTTCAAATTTTTATTATAATTTTAGTTTCCATTTATTTTATTTAACAACAGAAATCAACGAACAGCTTGTAAGCATTGCTAAAAGAAACATGTTCGTGTTAATACACTCAAATTCAAACCACATGTCCATTGAAAAACAGACAACTGTTTGTTGAATTTTACATACAATTTTCAATGCATGTCTTTATAATCAATGCATATCTTCCTCCCTGGCGTACCTATATACCTTAGCTCTTTTGTTTGTATTGTATATTTTTACTAAAGTAAAGTAGTATAATGTCGTTTTCTTTTTACCAAAAAAATTGCTCTAAACACGCCCATTTTCGATCTAGATCGATTTTTTTTGACATTACGTATTCTATTTGACAAAAAAAGCACTCTTTTTGCTCTGAAAATAAATCTAGATTTTTTCGTAGAGCAAGTTGTTGCACAGAGTTGCACAAATACATTTACAAATCTCTCAAAATTTGTAGACAAACAAAACGCCATTTAGTTATTATTATTTTTTTTAAGTGAAATATTATTGTTTAAATAAATCTTATGTTTAAATCGTGTTTTAAATTAAAAACTAATACAAATTATTTAATTAAATACAATTTATTACTAAAACATTAAATGACAGTTTCACAAACACAACTACAAAACTAGATCGAATTCTGTCATATTCTTTTTATGAAAAAAAATCACTCTTTCTGCTCTGGCAAAAAGAAAACGACATAAGATATCACATAGAATAATATACCACATTTGCAGTAATATTAACTGTTTAAATTATTAAATATATTTAATACTTTTAACTCAGCACCACATGACCACACAACACCTTAACAATCCATTATTTACTATAAAAAGGATTTAACAAACTCTCACTGAAACCATTTTAAAAAAGTTTTGCTTTTCAGTTGCAAAATCATTACTAAATAAACTAAAACAAAAAATAAATAATACGGTGAAATGAACCTAAAAATTTAGTGGTGCATAAGTAGATTTTACTTTGCAATTTGCATCATTTAAATTAGCCAGTTCATTGTTATATTGCATAGTAATGTCAACCGTTCACACATGTTAAATTTTAAAAAAAAGTTATAATATCCTAATATATGAACATTTTTATTTACATATGTAAAACCATATATTTACATTTAATAATACTACAGAAAATTCCACTATCATTTGCCTCACATATGGTCTAACAGTTTTCAGACTTGAGTTTTAAAACCACACTTCAGTTTTGCATTCAATGTTATCTTAAAAAATCACAACATTAATTAACTTAGCTAGTTTTGTAATATAAAACACGCATAGTTTAAATTAAACATAGCCTATTTTGAACAAATTAACCAAAAACAGGGTAGTTATAACTTAAACGCTTTAAACTAGCTTAAGTTTAACTTTATTTTTTTCAGTGTACACATCACATTTTATTAAAAAAAAAAAAAACATATAAATTTAAAAGCCTAAAATGTTTGAATAAAATATTTCCTTATATTTCCAAATATAAATATTTTTAATTGTCCATACAACACAAATTTTAATCATATTGACTTACTTTAAGAACTGTGATAGCGTTTGAAATTTTGTTTGACAACGATGGATTAAGAAAAATTACATTAAGGATACGATATTATTTTGTTATTTTTTATACATTTTATTTTAGTCTTCTTATGTACATTGATGTGAATGCATGTGAAAATTTTGTTCTGTTTTTATATTTTTTTTTTTACAAAAACGATACGATGTTATTTTGTTACTAGGAGGGCCCGGCATGCTACGCTACGCTTATAAATAAAGATTTTGCGTAGACATTTTGTTGACGTAGAAGCAATGATTTCAAAAAGTGGTAATGAGAAATGCTAGCATATAATTTTTAATTTTTCTTTTTAAATATATGAATGAAAAATAATCAGAATTCTTGCTGATCAGTTCGGATATATGACAAATTAGCGATCAAATAAGCTTACTTGAAAACTTATTTGATCGCTAATTTTTCATATATCCGAACTGATCAGCTAGAGTTCTGAATATTTTTCATTCATATATTTAAAAAGAAAAATTAAAAATTATATGCTAGCATTTCTCATTACCACTTTTTGAAATCATTGCTTCTACGTCAACAAAATGTCTACGCAAAAACTTTATTTATAAGCGTAGCGAAGCACCCCGGGCCCTCCTAGTTACAAATAATATTTATTTTTAAAACGTTATGCAAGCCCATCCACTTTGAAACATTTTTCAAAACTTGGTTTACAAACTTGTTTGCATGTTTACCATACATTATGAAACGTGTTTGTAAACTTGGTTGATAAACTTACAATTATATATGTCAATTTCTATTGTTATTCTATTAAACTCTTCCATACACAGTGAAACATGTTTACAAACCATTAGCTCCGCCTACTTAAAATCAAAGCGTTTTGATTTTACTAAAACCAATTCGCAAACCGTCAAATTGGTTTGCAAACTTCACCATACACTATAAAACATTCTATAAACACAAACCAAGTTTTGAAACATGTTTCAAAGTGGATGGGCTTCTTTATAAATCATCAAATTTAAAACAAAAATAAAATGTGTGAGCATATGAAAGGAAATATTTGATTTGATTGAGGAGTAAGAACGATAACTTTCTATTTTCACTATTGCTATTTCTTTAACTGAAAAAAATAAGTAAAGGTTTTAAAAATTTTCTTTGCACAAGTTGTAGCGGATTGCATCTTTCATTCCCTAGGGAGTAAAAACTAACAAACTAACACAAAAATTAAAGTTTTCATTGAAACAGAATTTTTTTACGAGAAATTCAAACAAATTTGTATAAAAACCACCTACTATGATGAAAATTAAAAATTATAATTTTCGTTCTCTTTAAATGATTGGATTTAGTTTTTAACATCTTAATTATATTGTGGTTGTACATAAAATAGTATATAAACCTCGGGAGAGAGCATGTTATCTCCCTCAGGGATATGTAACCAAACAGACCTCGGAAGAAAAACAGGCACTTCTCTCCCTTGGTGTACAATCTACTATTGTATCACGAAAAACAATGACTGAGTTTTTCACCAATTTTGATTTCTATATTTAATTTAACCATTTATTTATTGCAAAACTAATAATTTCATTTGAATGTTTTTACTGTTTCGTTTTTAAAAAGATGTAAATCTATTGGTATCTCTACCGTCGATTATCTCACAACTTACAAATCCAATCGACCTGAATTTTTTATTTAATTTTACAGTTTTTAAAATATTTAAAAAGATGCAATTCCCTGTGTATATCCTCAATAACTCAAAATAATATCCTATTCCTATTCATTGGTTTGAGTCATTTTTTTCCGACTGTAATATTTGAAATCAACGCTTCTATTTGTTCTCATTTCTCAACACACAATCACAATCTTTCAAAAGTCCAACACTGTTTAAATTAATCTAATATAATTAATCAAAATATATATATACTGATATTTTTTCATTCCCATTTTGTTAAATCTTATTGGTCGTTTAAAGTTTTATGAAGATCGTCAATTTATAGTTTTCCTCAATTGAGATTTTTAACTTATTAATTGGTTGGCAAAGTAATAATATGAAATAAGTTATGACATTTAATTGTTTTGATTTATGTTGTTTCTCTTTTAAATATTAAGAACAAGAAGTGCAATAATTTGTTATATTTGTCTTGAATTTTATTTTTAGCAAGATTACGTTCAATTAAGAAAATATAATATTTGATTGTTATAAATAATAAGCTGACATATAATAATGAGCTTCTTTATTTATTTTTTTTTTTCATGTGAATATATGTACATGAAAGTAATTAATTCGAATTGAAATATTTCGCTGAAGGCTATAATTGGAGTTGCTTGATTACTTTTTGCATTTAGTTATAAGAACTTCTACAAACTTATTCTTGGTAGAACATTAATTGTGTCTTCGATTGGTAGTGTCTTTAAATTTTCGTTTTGTAATGATGTGTTGTTGATCTAAAATGTAAAGATAATTTATTCACTAAGTGCAAATAATTTGGTAGTTTGGAGGCCATTGTTCCAGGTTCCAGGTATTTAGGTATACAGCAGAAACCTTTTGTTTTATTAAGTAAAAACATTACACAACTACTTGTATCTGTTTCATTTTACAAGACAGAATAGGCTGTTGAAATTTCTCTGATATAAGATAAACATTTTGGAACCAAAAAACTAGATTATTCCAAATAAGATTATCTCCTACAAATCTATCTTCATCTCCCCAAAAATAAAACGAACCAATTCCAATAAATAAGAAACACAATCAAAATATAAAGCACAAAACACAAACCACAAAACAAAAACTTAAATTGAATGGTGTGAAATAATAACACTTCAGGATTTTATCATGACGACCACAAAGAAAATCAACCGCCAAATAACATAACAAAACGCGAAAAAAAAAACAAAAATTGAAAGCAAAATAATATTATTTTTCGTTTTCTTTACTTCTTCGATTTTATTTTCGTTGATCGATCTCAGTAATAATTACCATGATTTATGTTATTCAATCGAAATCGATTTTTTCTGTTTTGTGTTTGCAAATATATATCATATTTTGGTTTAGGATAAAAAAAATCGAGATTGCAAAAATATAATAAATAATATTATATTTTTATGTTTTGCATAAATAAATAGAATACGTAACTGAATAATATATTCTTGTTAGCTTCCGTAACGTTTTTTTCTGCTAGATTTTTAAATTGGATTAGATATAAAATTGCAGAAAAAGTTAATTTGATTAGATAATTATATATGTATAAAATTATTGAAATACAGAACAGATACATTTTCGATAAAAAATATTTAATCAAAACATATCGGTTAAGTTTTAATTAACTTTACCATCTACGTACTCTCCTTGCTATTATATAATCCACTCAGCTCTAGAACACAAAATCTGCTACAATCAACAGTTTATTCCAAAAAAGTATCGAACATATTTTCATTCTTATATTGGTTTTATTTTTAATTTTAACACATAATTACTGATCATATAATTTGCTTTCATTTTTTGCGTTTTGTTATACATACTTACTTTTTTTGTAAGCCACAAATTTGCATTGGTTTTGATGTGATTTTAATGTGAAAAGAGGAATTGCATATATAATTATAATGTATGTAGGTAGATGCTAAATTAAACGAATAAAAATAAACAAATTTAATTTGGTATAATTAAAAGATTGCTACCGATGATTTTATATGATAAGAATACGTATATATACTTAGTTTAAATTTAACAGAGAAGTTTTGACCTTCTTGCACCTTAACACCAACTAAAAGTTAAAATGTGCTGAGACATAAGATGTCACAATTCTTGAGGATTGAAATAAAACTGAAAGCTTAATCGATCAACGGTTCCAGGAATGGCAGTATATTTAGTGTCAAGATTAGGGTGGCCCTTAAAAACAAAAATTTTTATTTTTTGTACGGCACCCTCCCATTTCGTGTGAATACCCATAAAAATATTATTTGCAAAATCTAATATCAATCGGTCAATTCTAAGACGTGCCTCCGACCACTTAAAGTTGAGAAATTTTGTTCTGGGCCCTAAAAAAAATTTATTTTTTTTGTGCGACACCCTCTCATTTCGTGTACCCATAAAAAAATTATGTGTAAAAATTGAAATCAATCGTTCAACTCTAAGGGCTGCCCCGGCCACTTAAAGTTAAGAGGTTTGGTTGTGGCCATTACAAAGAAAAATTTAAATTTTTTGTACGGCACCCTCCCATTTGGTGTCGATACCCATAAACATATTATTTGTAAAATTTGAAATCAATCGGTCAACTCTAAGGGGGTGCCCCCGGCCACTTGGAGTTGAGAGGTTTTGTTGTGGCCATTATAAAGAAAAATTTAAATTTTTTGTAGGACAACCTCCGATTCGGTGTCGATACCCATAAAAATTCTATGTGTAAAATTTGAAATCCATCGGTCAACTCTAAAGGGTTCCCCGGCCACTTAAAGTTGAAAGGTTTGGTTGTGGCTATTACAAAGAAAAATTTAAATTTTTTGTGCGACACCCTTCCATTTGGTGTCAATACCCATAAAAATATTATTTGTAAAATTTGAAATCAATCGATCAACTCTAAGGGGTGCCTCCGGCACCTTAAAGTTGAGGGGTTTTGTTGTGGCCATTATAAAGAAAAATTTAAATTTTTTGTACCACACCCTCCAATTTGATGTCGATACCCATAAAAATATTATGTTTAAAATTAGAAATCCATCGGTCAACTCTAAGGGGTGCCCCTGGCCACTTAAAGTTGAGAGGTTTGGTTGTGGCCATTACAAAGAAAAATTTGAATTTTTTGTACGACACCCTTCCAATTGGTGTCGGTACCCATAAAAATATTATTTGTAAAATTTGAAATCAATCGGTCAACTCAAAGGGGTGCCTCCGGCCACTTAATGGCCAGAACAAAACCTTTCAAGTTTAAGTGGATGGGGGCACGCCTTAGAGTTGAACGATTGATTTCAAATTTTACAAATAACATTTTCAAGGGTATTCACACGCAAAATGGGGGTGTCGTACTAAAAATTAAATTTTTCTTTGTAAGGGTCAGAACAAAACCTTTCAAGCTTAAGTGGCCGGGGGCACGCCTTAGAGTTGAACGATTGAATTCAAATTTTACACATAATTTTTTTATGGGTATTGACACGAAATGGTAGGGTGTCGCGCTAAAAATTAAACATTTTTTTTTAAGGTCCAGAACAAAATTTCTTAACTTTAAGTGGCCGGAGGCACGTCTTAGTATTGACCGATTGATTTCAAATTTGGCAAATAATATTTTTACGGGTATTGACATGATATGGGAGGGTGTCGTACAAAAAAGTTTAAATTTTTCTTTGTAATAGCCAGAACAAAACCTTTCAAGTTTAAGTGGCCGGGGCACCCCTTAGAGTTGAACGATTGATTTCAAATTTTACAAATAATTTTTTTATGGGTATTGACACGAAATGGGAGGGTGTCGCACAAAAAATTAAAATTTTTTTTTTAAGGTCCAGATTAAAATTATTCAACTTTAAGTGGCCGGAGACACGTCTTAGAATTGACCAATTGATTTAAAATTTTGCAAATATTATTTCTACGGGTATTGACATGAAATGGGAGAGTGTCGTACAAAAAATTTAAATTTTTCTTTGTAATGGCCAGAACAAAACCTCTCAACTCTAAGTGGCTGGGGGCACGCCTTAAAGTTGACCGATTGATTTCAAATTTTGCAAATAACATTTTTACGGGTATTCACACGTTATGGGAGGGTGCCGTACAAAAAATTCTAATTTTTCTTTGTAATAGCCAGAACAAAACTTTTCAAGTTTAAGTGGCCGGGGGCACGCCTTAGAGTTGAACGATTGATTTAAAATTTTACACATAATTTTTTCAATACCCATATTGACATGAAATGGGAAGGTGTCGCACAAAAAATAAAAAAATTTTTTTTAAGGTCCAGAACAAAATTTCTCAACTTTAAGTGGCCTGAGGCACGTCTTATAATTGACCGATTGATTTCAAATTTTGCACATAATATTTTTACGGGGAGGGGGAGAAATGAAATGGGAGGGTGTCGTACAAAAATTTAAATTTTTCTTTATAATGGCCACAACAAAACCCCTCAACTTTAAGTGGCCGGAGGCACCCCTTAGAGTTGATCGATTGATTTCAAATTTTACAAATAATATTTTTATGGGTATCGACACCAAATGGAAGGGAGTCGTACACAAAATTTAAATTTTTCTTTGTAATAGCCACAACCAAACCTTTCAACTTTAAGCGGCCGGGGGAACCCTTTAGAGTTGACCGATGGATTTCAAATTTTACACATAGAATTTTTATGGATATCGACACCAAATCGGAGGGTGTCGTACAAAAAATTAAAATTTTTCTTTATAATGGCCACAACAAAACCTCTCAACTCCAAGTGGCCGGGGGCACCCCTTAGAGTTGATCGATTGATTTCAAATTTTACAAATAATATTTTTATGGGTATTGACACCTAATGGGAGGGTGTCGTACAAAAATTTAAATTTTTCTTTGTAATGGTCAGAACCAAACCTCTCAACTTTAAGTGGCCGGGGGCACCCCTTAGAGTTGAACGATTGATTTCAATTTTTACACATAATTTTTTTATGGGTATTGACACGAAATGAGAGGGTGTCGCACAAAAAAAAAAAATTTTTTTAGGGTCCAAAACAAAATTTCACAACTTTAAGTGGTTGGAGGCACGTCTTAGAATTGACCGATTGATATCAGATTTTGCAAATAATATTTTTATGAGTATTCACACGAAATGGGAGGGTTCTTTTTTAACACTAGCTAACCATAGTGACTAAAATCTATGTTTATAATAAAACTAAATTGTTGCACCAGCAACGAACCAGGCGATTTGTTGACTAACACCATTGTAATAATATAAACGTCGTTGCGCCAAATGTACAGGTAATAATACAAATAAATCGTTGCGCCAAAGTTACAGGTGATTGTTGAATAATAATAATAATATAGATAAACTGTTGCGCCAAAGGTCCAGACGATTGCTGAACAATATCATTACAAATTATCTTGGCGCCAAATAAACTGGGAATTGATGACAAATTATTACAAATATAAAAGTTATTAAAACAATTAGTGTAAATATGTTGTGATAAAATCAAATATCTAATTTCACCAAAATCCATTATACCAATGTTTCTCAACCGTTGGTCTGCGGACCATTATTTTATTGGTCCGCAGTAAAAGTTTATCAGTCCGTGAATTTCATTATATTTATTACAATTTTGTTTTACTCGAGCGGTTTTTGTCCTCCTCAAATATGAATACAACTTGAGAATTTTTTCTACGATCGCATATAAAAATTCTATTTTCATGCAGACTTAATCCTCTGTGAAAATGTTTTTTTTCACTTGTGTAAAATCATTTTCAATAAAAACAAAAATTGCATTTTCTATGTATTTTCATAGAATTTCGTAAGTTTTTAAATCATAGATTTCTAATTAAATATTTTATAATAAATATCGTTTACATATTTACTATCGTAGAAAAAATTGAATTTCTTCGCGAGATGATATAAATGTAAATAAATGTAATAAAAAAAATTTACTTTTACGAGTAAGAGTAAATTTTTTTTTTTATTTCACTCCTTTGGAGTCGATTTTTTTATTTTATTTTATTCCACATGTAGAAAAAGAAAATTTGTACTTTTTCGTCACTCTTTTTATTTATTTTAATAACGATACTTGCTTAATTGGACAAACCATTCAGAAATAAAATCTATTTTTATTTTAATACACATCAAATTTGAAGCAAAAATTAGATGTGTGAGTATTTGAAGAAAAAATATCCCTCCGGCAACTACAGATATAGGTTTAATTTTGTTTTATTAACAACCATAACTGTGTGCGTTATTTTTATTATTAGAATAAAAGAGCTGTAAGTTTTATTCTGAGGCTTGATTGTAGCGGAACACAATGTTAGTATTTTATTAGGTCAATTACATATTTTATTATTCAAGCAAAAGTTTAGATATTGTCGAAAGAATAAAATTTAAACACGAACCCAATACAACGTTTCATCCTTCCATCAGAGTAACATGTATTAATGTAAATTG
Organism: Diogma glabrata; assembly: GCA_963693315.1. Lineage (NCBI taxonomy): Eukaryota > Metazoa > Arthropoda > Insecta > Diptera > Cylindrotomidae > Diogma > Diogma glabrata. Next base: position 77,571 of record CAVNZG010001716.1, read on the forward strand.
AAATATTTCAAAATTTATTGGTAAATATTGCGACGCTGATGCATAGGCTGACTTCACGCTCTGGAAACATAGTGTTCTGGATATATAATGAGCTAATATCCATAAAATACTTTAAATAAAAGCTAACCAATATTATGGACTTCGTAGATCCAATAATAAAAATATTAAAGCAGGCAGTAGTATCCCAACAAACATAAATTCTGTTGTACGAGAAAAAGTAAAAAAATTTTATCGGAAGTGACAAAGCAGAAGTTAGGATACAGAACTTATGTAAACCGTACTAAATGTGTATGTACCAAATTTCATCCAACTCGATTATCAGGTACAGAGGTTATTGAGCTTCCAAAATAACACGTGCTTGGAGGACCCCCTACCACTTTGTTCACTATCGCTAAAAAAACTAATCAGTTCCTTGCCATACATATTTGCATCTTTTTGCAAAGTGTAATCAAAATTACTTAACGAACGAATGTTGTATGCTTCCAACAAACATTGAAACAATAAACAGGTGTTCTGGTGTGTAAACAATAAACAGGTGTTCAATATTGTCCAAAAACTAGTCAATTCTTTGTCAATAAAGTCTTTATCTTTTTTCAAAGTGCCATTAAAATTGATTAATGAATGAAATCTGTATGCTCCCAACAAACTTTAAAAACCGAGTGTGAAAAGTCAGCAGTTATATGGTAGATTCCCCGCCACTTTGATCAATGTATCCCAAAAGAGGATAATTATCTTCTTACACTAATTGAAACCTTTCCATAAGTTTTATCATAATCACTTCATTATTGTAAGCTGTAGTGTGCATAAAGATACTGAAAAAACTGCCAACAATTAAAAAAAATTTTTTTTACCGGAAGTAAAAAACCGGAAGTTGGGATGCAGAATTTTTGCAAATCATACTAAATGCTTATGTACAAAGTTTCATCCAATTCGATTATCAGGTACAGGTGTTATTGAGCTTTAAAAAAAACAGGTGTATGGGACACCCCCCACCACTTTATTCACTATCGCTCAAAAACTAATCAGTTCTTTGCCATACATGTTTGCATCTTTTTCCAAAGTGTCATCAAAATTCATTCACGAATGAATGTTTTATACTCCCAACAAACATAAAAACTTTGTGGAAAAAACCACCTGTAGTATGGTGGTCCCCCCAACCCTTTATCCAATGTGCTTCAAAAGCTGATAAAATCTTTCTCATGTTATTTAAAAGCTTTTCGCAACGTTTTATGAAAATCGATCGGTAATTGTAGGCTACAGTAGAGATAAACACCTGAAAAAAAAACTTTTTACCCGGAAGTGACAAACCGGAAGTTGGTATGCAGAAATATTGGAAACAGTACTAAAACCTTATATACTAAGTTTCAATAAGATCATACCTCGGGATCAGAAGTTATTCAAGATTTAAACTTAGAGGCCATTTTGTCCCCGCCATTTTGTCCAAATTTAAAATGAATCCAGGTCTTTTATTTTCAAGTGACCTGTATCATTTGCCAAAGTTTCATCAAGATCCTATGCAGAAAAAATACAATAAATAAAATACAATAAAATGAAATCAAAAAAATTAATTTCAGAGTTCAGTACAATCAAATAAATTGTTTTATTGCGTACCACAGTATTCACGCAACAGAATAAAATTAACAGCTGTTTATTTTATTCTATTAAAATTAATAACGCAAATAATTATGGACCTAAAAAAAACAAAAGGAAACCTATATTTATAGTCGCTGGAAGGATAAAACAATTTATTTGATTTTATTGAACTCTGAAATAAATTGTTTTGATTGTTTTTAATAAATAATTTGATTGTACTTTATAAACAAAATCAATAAAAACGTTTCCGATCATATAATCAGAAAACAATAAATAGAAACTAATGCGCATGTCCTTCTCTCGAATATTGAAATAGGCAAAGGCTACTATGGTTAAATTGAATTAAACTTGTATTGTGATATTAGTGAAATTAGTATTTGTTATGATTGTTTTTTGGTTTCTCCATTCTCATTAGTATTAATTGTTAGTACTTTGATGTCTTCCTTCAAAATCAGTTGAGAAACACTGCATTATACCACCTTCAAATGATGATCACGACGATAAATTTTACCACTCTCTTTTGTATTCATTAATTAATTTTCAACATACGATAATATTAACAAAAATTAGCAATCCAGCCGTTGATTTTTTTTAGCTACCAATCCACCTTGATTGTGATTCACCAATCAATATAACAACCGTTATGGTAAGATAAATGTAAGAAAAAATATTGAAACTAAAACATTTCAATAAATTGATTTATTTTTCTTTTCCAATATCACAAATTACACCAAAATTAGATGCTTACAATTCATGCAGATCCTTACATGCTATTAATTTAAATATTAACTAACCAACTAAATTTTTTCTTATTTCCTTTAATTTACTTTGATCAAAATATCATCATTTAAAAAAAAAACAAATTCCACCAATTATAATTTAAGAACGAAAAATTTTAAACGTTTATCTATTTCTAATTATTTCTAATTTAATTTAACAAAAAAATGTATCTATAAAATCAACTAAATATATTTTTATACATATATTAATTAACAACACATGTCCAGAAGATGTCTAAAAGTTAAGCTTGAATTTTATTTTATTTTGTGACATCATGGAGGATATCAGTTACGACATGCCTTTCTCTCTTTTATTTCATTAGATTTGAGGAATTTGGCTGCAGCACAGATAAAATCGTTTAGGAGATTAAAAATTATTTGTAAATTTACACTGGAAAAAATATTTGCTATTTAAATCGGGCTAGGGCGAGATTTATTCCACAGATGTACAGGTACAGAACGTTTACAGAACGAAGAGCAAGGAAATTTTTTGTATGGAAGTCGTTATTAACTTTATTCAACTATTGTTATAATATTGCATGATAATCAATCTCATTTTCTTGTCATTAAAATGTTTACCTGTAGTGGTCCCGATCCTCAGTGAAATTGTTTGCAAGCATTTTCCTTGTTTGAATAATAAACTATTAACATTGAGATGAGGTTTTCATTACTTAAATTTATTTTTTAGTGTACACGTGAAGTCATAACTTTGACATACATAAATTTGTCATACATAAAAACAAATTGAAAAATATATATGTATAGACTTTTAGTGTAGATCGTGTTACCATTTAGTATTTTTTGTGGTTGGTAGTAATTACGTAAATTCACTGAGTAGTTTTGTAATAATATTAATATTTTTTTTTGATTGTTATTTGTTTTGCTTTATTTTAGGTTTTTATAGGAAATATTCATTGGTCAAATATTGTTTGTGTTATTAAATTAAAATTATTTTTGTTTGAATTTCGTTTTGTTGTTGGTTAATTTCATACGGTTTACGGTATATATTGTTTTAGGCAATTGTAATTTAAATGAATTTAAATTAATTTTAAATGAATTTAAATTAACATTTTTTGTTAATCTCGTTAATTTTTCCTAAAACAACACTCACACGCTAACTCACAACAAGATCAGAAAAATGACAACGAAAGTAATTCCGGAGCATCTTAAAGCGGATGAGTTCATCGTAGAGTGCGAGGTTTATGGTATGTATACCCGATGGCCATCAGTCAGCAAATGGCCATGTTAACCCAATACTAAACCTTAGAATAAAAGAATGCTAGAGAGCCACCCACTCGGGAACATCTCCAAGCAATTAAATCTCCACACTCAGAAATGCGAATATGTACTTCCAAATTTGATGCACTTAAAACCTACCTATTGACTATATCTGACGAGGAAATAGCGTGTGGACCTCCCGTCGTTCAATCACGTATCTACCACATTCAACATCGCTTGATACGAATGAATGAATCTCGATCAAAAGCAACGGTGATACAAAAACTATTGGTAGCATGCAACTCGTTACTAGACATGCTGCCGATCTGACGTGCAGATCCCACCTCTAATGACAGCCGACAACACATACAAGTGGTAAACATCCAACTACCAGAAGAACAAAATGATGAGTTAAATCACGGTTCACTCGATCAAAAACATAAGAAAGAGCCTGGTAGTTCTAAAATGAATCAAGTTACTGTCAGCTCCCCTAAAAAGACGCCAGATGAGTATCCCGAGCTTATATATCGGTTAACTGCACATTTTGGTAGCCTAAACACCCAAAATGCGAGTTTTATTTCTCATGGAATCCCATTTCAACAAGTTAAACGAACTGCTAACAATCTATTGGGATAAATGGAATACGCGGGAAACCAACTGACGGAGATAGGGACCACCGACGGCCTTTGAATCCCAGAGAGTCAGTCGAAGCGGCGTCGAATACCGATCCAGAATTGAGGAAAATTATCTACAATCATCAAATCCTAAACAAACCATCCTTAGCTCCCAGATAATTAATTATCACTTAAATTCAAACCCCTATAATTGTCTACAATCTAAACCAGATTCACCATCTCAGTCACCACAAAACCAACTTTATCCAGATTCCATCGATGTCTGGCATATTTTAAACATCGTCGAATACTTAAAAGTGTCATAAGCGAAACTATATTAGATATCACTCCTGATGATTTACGACCTTACGCGAACATCACTATCGGTAACGAGAACCATAGGAGCGGGCTCAGAGAAAATTATAACTAATCCCCACGTAGCATTCCATTCTCTCACTACAAGCATTTGTATTGCCAGTGGGCAGAAGCAAAGAGTCATTGGCTACATATCAACACCTATTCACTACCAGCATTAATCACGAACAATCAAATTCTATCTTGTTCCATCCCTGGAATTCTTTTTTTTTTAACGGCGTTCATGTTCCATGTAGGAGCGTTGCCAGGTTAATCAGCTTTGAATAATCACCATGGTCATTCGCAACAGCGGCATAACTACCATGGCAGCCGATTTTTTTAAGGTCGTTTATTACGTCAGTCTCTTATTGTAGTCGTGGTCTACTTCGCGGTCGCCCACTCCCTGAGTTACTAACGTAAATTTTTCTAATCATTCCAGACTGTGAATCGGCTCGCAGAACGTGCCCAAATGCAAGCAATCCTATTAGAACGGATACAACCTATTATATCAGGACCCTCAAGAAGGTCTCTGATCTCAAAGTTATACCGGGTTCTATACTCTCCATCGTCTGTCTTAAGTGGACCAAAAATGTAGCGTAGGATCTTACGCTCAAATACAGATAAATGCGATTCGTCATTTTGTGTAAGGGTCCACGTTTGTGACCCACACATCACAACCGGTCTAATCAATGTCTTGTATAACTTGAGCTTGGTGTTAGTTGGTACATACGGTGATCCAAGGCGATTCAAGCTTTTATATCTGTAGGTATGCTGTTGTTTGAGTCAAACATTGGTCCCAAGTATTTAAAAGATTCAACTTCTTCAATTCGTTCATCGCCACACATCAAATTTTTCTTCTCAGCCTCTCTTGAAACATTCATATGTTTGGTTTTATTGTAGTTAATTTGAAGACCAATCTAGCACCACTCTCAAGCGACTTGAAAGTCTCACACATAACAGCTTCACTTCGGCCGAGGATGACAACATCTTCAGCGTGGGCGATCATATGTACTGAGTTTATTATTGACAAGATATTGTTGTTAGTCGGTAGTTTTTTTGACGGCACACATATTCCAAGGCTAAATTAAAAAGTATAGGAGAGATAGCATCACCTTGTCTTAAACCGGAGTCAACATTAAAAAACTAACTTTGATATTTCGTTCTCTACTCGTACACAGCATTGAGAGTTCTGTACTGTCATTTTGCATAGTGATACCAGTTTACCAGGAATTCTCATCGACACCAGAGCAGACCATAGAGTCTCTCGTTCGAGAGAGTCGTAGGCCTGCCTGAAATCAATGAAGAGTTGGTGCACAGGTATGTTGAACTCTCGGCACTTTTCCAAAATCATCTTTATCGAGAAAAGTGCATCGGTGGTACCTCGACCCCGCCGGAAGCCACAGTGATACTCTCGAAACAGTTGTTCAGCAAAAAGATTGATTTTGATACAAAATGTAGGAAAAGATCTTATATGTTGTGCAGAGAGGAGCAATTCCTCTGTAGTTTGCACATTGGATGTTAAGATTTCATCCAATGAGACCAGCTTTAAAAGTTTTTATTTGTTGTTCTGGTGCTGTGGCTTGAAGAACAGCCTTACGATCTATTTGATGTTGTTAAAACGGGCCTTAATTCTTATTCAGATTAAAACAGATAAAATGATAGTAATTTAGTATTCGATAATATAGCAAATGAGTCGGTCATTAAATTTTCATTGTAAATTAAAACTCAAATTATTGTTGAATAAATTTTGAATAATAAATAAAAATTAATTAGTTTGTCTATACTAAATTTATGTGAATTTTATTTGGCGTCATATGAGTCTACATCTGTGTTTTATTACAACATTTATTGGTCCTTCGAGTGCCGGATTGTTCGAGAATTTGTTCGAGAAGCCAAGCGGCGTCATTTGCAAATCTAAGTATCATTTAAATTTTATTATTTTAATTTTTATTGGAAATAAACAAAAAAACATTTTTCAAACTTTATTATTAAAAATTATATGTATGGATTTTTTATGAAAGTTTTTCAAGTGCAACTAATAAATTCGTGCTTAGTAAATTATTACAGGTAGATGCTTGTAAATATCTTCTACATATAAAAACTAAGCAATAGAAACAATAATTTCAAGTGAAAATCAAATAATTTTTTGAAATAATTCGATTTATTATTTATTTGTTTAAGAAGCCAAGCCGCGCCATTTGCAAATATAAATTTCATTTAAATTTTGTTGAAAAAAAAACATTTTTCTACTTCAAGCTACGAAAATGTCATTTTAATATATAGTAAAACCTATGTGAAAGGGAAACTTTTTCTAAGTAGCGACTGAAAATGTTTTCAGTCACTAGGACTGAAAGTAAATAAGTTTCGGTGGTCGCCTACAGGTGGTGGTTATTTAAAGGATTGAATATAATTGACAATTCAACTCACTAAATAAAGTTTCGATAAGGTCCAATAAAAACGCTTTATGTACTATTTTTTAACAAATCAAAAAGAACTGTCGATTATTTTTCTCTGGTGGGAAGTAACAGCGAATATTTTCGGCCTACTTTATATATTAATTTAAAACAAAAATTCACATACAAAATTATGTGAAAATGTAATTTGCAAATAGTAAAAATGTCCGTTTTCATTCATAAATGATTGCATGTTTATGTTTATTTGTCAAAAATAAATTACAAATTTATAATATTTATGCGCCTACTAAGATGAAATAATATTTTATTATGTATGATTATGTTGTATGAAATAATGTTACTATTTCTGTTCGTTAAATTGTCTGCTAAATACAACTCGTCATCAAATTATTAGTCGATTATTTTTCAACATTACCACTCATGCCATTTGAGGTTAAAAAATTTCCTCAAATGACATTCGTAATAATGATTATGAAAAATAATCGACTATTATTTGACGACTCGTGATATTATATATGAATATTTGAGATTGAATTTGATTTACTGTTTCTGTTGCTGTGTTCATTTCTGTCAATATCGCAGTATTTTGAAGGTATTGAATATTTTGATCGAATCGAATCGAAACTAATCATTATATCAATTGTGTGTAATTAATTAATTAAACTAATAATGAGTGTGTTTTTTTCTATATCGGAGAAATCGGAGCGATAAAATAAAATTTGTATCAGATATATCGTACAATTTTTTCCTCCGATAATTAACTGTCAGATATAAAATATATTCTCTTGAGTTCTTTCCGCTAAAAAAAAATTTATTAAATAAATAAATAAATTTTATTAAAAAATTTATTTTTATTTGTTTTTAATTGAAACTTTAACTACAGTTTTTTAAATTTATACTTTAAACGATGACTTCCAGTCGGTAAAAAAAATATTTGTAATATCTGTAAAAGTTTTTAGAGAAAATAAATGAACTATTTTCATTATTCATATTGTCAAATTCATCTATTAAAAATTTACAAAACGACATATCTAAATTTGACTGTGTAAAAAATAAATAATTATATATCGCATTTTTACCAGTGTAAATTAATGTTATTATTGTGTTCGCCTACAGATGGAATAATAACAGGCAATAACATTAATTTACACTGGTAAAAATGCGATATATAATTGTTTATTTTTTACACAGTCAAATTTAGATATGTCGTTTTGTAAGTTTTTAGTAGACGAATTTGTAAATATTATCATTTATTTTTACAAGCGTAGAAAAAATAGCGTTTTCTACGCGTGGTAAAAACGTTTTTTGCGTTCCTGAACTTATTCCACTCAACGCTATTACGTCTCGTGGACAAAACGTTCAGTCACGCAAAAAGAGACATTTTCACCACTTGTATAAAAATCTACTATTTTTATCAAATAACTATTTCGTCGCCTTAATAATGAAACAACGTATGCTATTTATACGTTGTTTTTATATTATAGGTGCGCTGCATTCCCCATAAGGGTATCTTTGAATTGGCGTTTTTACATTTTCGAATTATTTTATGACTGGGGGTTAGAATTAATAAATTATAAATTAACGTCCATCCAAATGCATGCGCACATCAAACTTTAAACTCAAATGCTTCAAACTCAAATGCTTTAAACCCAAATCTCGAAACTATACTTTTGCGTATACGTCATTTCATTATTAAAGCGACGATTTAAAACATTACAAAAATTTCGCTACATTGGAAGAATACCGGCACAGCTCAAAATAGAAATTTTGAGAAAATGAAAATCAAAAATTTTAATTAAATTGTAATTTAATTATAAGGCCCTGAAAAAGTGAGTGAGGTTAAATTGTGCCACTTTACGATAAAGATATGAGCGTTCATAAGCGAAGAAAATACGTAAAAGAAAATTACCGTTGCTTTAATTGCATGAGTAAGAGTCATCCGGTTTTCCAGTGTAAAAGTCAACGTAAATGTTTGAAGTGTAGAGCGCAACATCATGGACGCATCTCTATGGCGAAAAAACAAGTGATCGTTCTAGTAAACCAGTGGTGCAACTTGTGAACACCAAGTGTTCAACTCCTATTTATCAAAAACAAGAAACTGAAGAACCAATACAAATTCAACAACAAGTTCAAAATAACGCAAATGGTTTACTTGTCTAAAATTATCAAGTTTTCCAAACGTCACAGAAGGTTAAACCCGCTTTATTACCAACAGTGTTTGTCAATATTAAAAATGGAATTGGTGAGAATGTATTGTGCAGATCCCTGTTGGATTCGGGATCACAATTATCCATTATCACTGAATCGTGCCAAAGACGACTACGTTTGCCGAGGCAAAGAATAAGGTTTCCAATTAATGGGTCAGGTTCATCAACTGTAAGGGTAGCCACATGAATGACAAATATTGTTCTCAGTGCTTTAAGGAATCCAAGTATCAATATTAATATACAAACTGTTGTTATGCAACGGGTGGCATCACAAATAAATACAATACAATACAAATAAGTAAATTGACATCTCATCTATAATTCATTTAAACAAATCAACTTTAGCAGATCCAAACTTCCATATTCCAGGGAAATTTAATCTACTTATTGGATCTGAGCATTTTTTCAACATCCTAGAACCAGATCGGACACTCAATAGTGAAGGAGTCGTTCAAGCCCAAGCAACCCCTTTTTGGTTGGGTTATAGCCAGACAATTTAAGCAAGCATTAGACGCTGCATCGAGTTACGTCGAGTCTGGCACGAGTCTTTTTGCTAAATTAGATCTGGAGTCGTTATTAAGAAAGTTTTGGGAAACCGAAGAGGTGCCGCTTAAACCACAGTTTACAGCAGAAGAGCTAGCTTGCGAAGAACATTTTGTTTCTAATGTCTCCAAAAACATTAATGGAAGATTTAAAGTAAAACTTCCATTCAAACAGAAGAATATTAATATTGGCACATCAAGACATTTGGCAGTGCGACGTTTGTTAACTATGGAGCGTCGATTTGTGAGAGATGATCAACTCAGAAGAATGTATGTATCATTCATGAAGGAATATGAAAGCCTTCAACACATTGTGGTGTTAAAAAAGCCAGATATGCAAATCGGGCGTTACTGTTATCTGCCACACCATGATGTTAAGAAAGAAGATAGTACCAGAACAAGGTTAAGAGTGGTTTTTGACGCCTCGGTGAAATCTAGCTCTGGAACGAGTTTGAATGATTATCTAATTCTTGGTCCTACCATTAAAAGAAGTTTAATTTCGATTTTGCTAAGATTCCGGCTATATAAAATAGTATTTACGTCAGCTTCAGAGCTTCAAAGCTTCAAAGCTTTCCACGATTTGAAATATGTGCAGCCCAACTTCTAGTAAAACTATTTAATTTGGTTAAGGAATCGCTAAAGGAATATAAAATAAGCTTCACAGCATGGACTGATTCTACTATCGTGCTAGCATGGCTATCATCCCATCCACGTAAATGGAACACGTATGTTGCGAATAGAGTGTCGGAGATATTGGAAACCACGTCTCGAAAGCAATGGAGTCATGTTAGGTCTCCAGATAACCCTGCCAATATAGCATCACGTGGTTTATTAGCACCTGACTTAATCGATAACATGTTATGGTGGTATGGTCCCTATTGGCTTACAAAACCTCCAGATTTTTGGCCAAAGCATAAGATTGAAAATGATCAGGCTGCTTTAACTGAAGAACACACAAACACACTATGCAGTTTCTTAACAATTAGTAACGAAAATAAATTAATCACTTTTTTGGCGGCAAGGGTTTCGAGGTACTCAAGAATTTTAAGAATAATATGCTGGGTGCAACTATATGCAAACAACTTTAGAAGCAAAAATCACCTAAGAAGAGTAATTACAAGCGCTGAAGTTGTGCGGTCAAGAATTGACACCATTTCATTTAATCCAGACAATATCAACAAGGCTGAAAGGCTAGTACTGCTTTGGGCTCAAGGGGAAGATTTTTCATCGGAGACTAGAAGCCTAAAAAACGGTATAAATATCACAGAAAAAAGGAATCCGATCAAAGCTCTCAATCCATTTCTTGATAGTGGTGGGTTATTGCGAGTAGGAGGTTGTCTAGAAAATTCCAGTTTACAGTACAATGCAAAGCATCCGATAATCGTATCCGGCAAAAATTTGTTAATAAGAAGGTTGGTGCAAGAAAAACACCGAAAATTACTTCATGCTGGTATAAAACTTCTGAAGAATTCTATTCAAGAATTTTTATGGTATAGGCACCGACAAGTTAATAAAACCAATTATCAATGAATGCTTGGTTTGTTTTAGACATAGACAGGCAATTTCCACACAGTTAATGGTTTCGCTGCCTGGCGCAAGAGTAAAGAGGGCATATCCTTTCTCAAAGGTTGGGGTTGATTATGCTAGACCATTCATGGTTAGAGAGCATAATCGAAGAGGTCATCGAACTTCAAAGGCATACGTGGCTATTTTTGTATGTCTGTGCACCAAATCTGTCCATATAGAGCCAGTGGGGAACATGACCACTGAATCATTTCTTGCAGCCTTAACACGGTTCACTGCACGGCGTGGTCTATGTTCTGACTTATTTAGTGATAATGGAAGCAACTTTATCGGTGCTAGGAACCAATTGCACGATTGCTTCGAATTTTTATCAAAAAATAATACTTTTATTTCCAATTTTCTAGTAAAGGATTGCATCCCATGGCACATGATACCACCTCCTGCAGCTCCAAGTTTTGGTGGTCTTTGGGAAGCTGCAGTAAAGAGTATGAAGTTTCATTTGAGACGAGTTTTAGGACAACAATCATTAACCTTTGAAGAGCTGGAAACACTGTTGGTTCAGATCGAAGGAATCTTGAATTCTCGTCCAATATACTCAACAACTGATGGTCAGACAATTACTCCGTCACATTTTTTAATTGGGAGATCAACAACATCTATTCTGCAACCAGTTATCCAAGACAAAATGTCATTATTGTCTCGGTAGAGGTTAATTGAAAAATTTCAGCAAGATTTATGGTCAACTTGACATAAGGATTATCTAGGGTGGCTACAAAAAAGAAACAAATGGCAATTCAAGAATTATAACTTAAAAACAGATAACGTTGTTATTATTAAATAAGAGACAATGCCTCCTTCAAGATGGGCGTTTGGGATAATACGTCAGGTTTTTCCTGGCAATGATGGTCTTGTAAGAGTTGGGACTGTGCATACATTCAAAGGGGACTATAAGAAAAATTATTCATCTTCCATTTGTTGAGTTAGATGATTCAAAGGGCGCGGAATGTTAAGATTTCATCCAATGAGACCAGCGTAAACAGTTTTTATTTGTTGTTCTGTTGCTGTGGCTTGAAGACCAGCCTTACGATCTATTTGATGTTGCTAAAACGGGCCTTAATTCTTATTCAGATTAAAACAGATAAAATGATAGTAATTTAGTATTCGATAATATAGCAAATGAGTCGGTCATTAAATTTTCATTGTAAATTAAAACTCAAATTATTGTTGAATAAATTTTGAATAATAAATAAAAATTAATTAGTTTGTCATAATAAATTTAAGTGAATTTTATTTAGCGTCATATGAGTCTACATCCGTGTTTTATTACAACATTGCAGGCGATAACCCTTTTTATGGATTGGTATCAGCATAGCTGAATTCCAGTCCTGTGGCATTGTTTCAGTCCTGCAGATCATTTGAACAAGTTCAAGCAATCCTTAGGGATAGAGTTTCACTACCATGCACAATCATTTCAGATGTTATATCATCGATACCAGGTGCTTTCCTTGCAATTCAAACAGTTATCCCTGCAATTCAAACAGTTTATTTATGGATTGATTTTTCGAATACCTTCGACATAAAACCAACAATGGGTGACAGTGAAGAAAACAAACCCCACTGTTTAAAGGAAGCAACGGTAATGTCCATCCATTGGGTGATGATAAAAGTCCCCATCTCATCTCCAAAAGCCAGCATCTCATAAGCTAGGGTTAAGTCGAAGTCACTTTGTTTAGCATTCAATTGACATCAATAATGCTACTCTCATTCGAGCCGGGCATTCACATGCAACAGAAACAGAATTTCATACAAATTTGACAGATAAAAATTCTGTTTCTGTAAAATTTGTATGGAATTCTGTTTCTGTTTCTGTTGTACATGGTTTTAAGCCTTAAGCAACGCAGGTTCTCCAGCGGTTCAAGAAGAGAAGTATTCTGAGCTTGACCGCATGCTTTCCCTAGGTGTCATAGAAGAAAGTTTTAGCGGCTGGAGCTCACCTATGGCTGTTGTGCTCAAGGAAAAGAGGAAGACCAGGTTATGCTTGGATGCCCGACGTGTAAATACTGTCACCCAAAAATTATAGGCCAGTTTAATTGGTTTTTGTAATTTTAATATTTAGGACATTACTGTTCGGTTTTACATGCTTGTATAGCATCGCATTGTGTTATCCGTCGCGTGAATACATAGTGTTTGTTGGCTTTCGAAGTGTCATCACTTGACGGAAGCGACGCAGTATGACAAATTGAACACAACCGATACAATGAGACCTACGTATAAATGGTTTTCTGATTATTCTCATTATAAATCAACAACTGTCCCAAGTATTTAAGCGTTTGCACTCTCATACCGCAAACTTCAAAAGTATCTTATATTTTGATTTAAATTTTAGCTATCTACTATTATTACAACGTTCATATTTCAACTCAATAAAACATAAATGCTATTAATTTTGTTGTTTTTTTAAAACCAAACAAAACTATACAAATAAACACAAAATTTCACATTTATCAGACAAAACGTCGGCCTAGAAAAAAAATTGAGCCTATTCATTTTGCAAAAGATCAATCCCAAAAAAGTGTGAATCTAATTTTATTTCTCTTTTCTAATCTAATAAATATCATCTCGGCTAATTTGTTTTGGTCAGAAATGATCTATTTCATTTCTTACTATTATTTTCTTTTGGTTATTTTTTGGTTTAGATCATTTACAAAAAATTTGTAAGAAATCTAAATAAAAAAAAAAAGAAGCCGACATAAACGTCAGTTCCCTCTCTCAGGTCAAACCAAACGAAATAACAAAATGATAATGGAACTATGGAACAAGAAGGCAAAAATATTAACTCAAAAATTAAATGTCGGTGCTCTTTGGATATATTTTTTTTTTGATTTCATTTTGGCCTTTCACAGTTTAAAGATTATTGTATTTATAATTTTTTTTCTTATTATTATTTTTTTAATGGAATTGAATAGATAGATCCATTTAGATGGTTTAATGTTATTTTTGTTTCTTTTTATTGATTTGAACACTACAAAAAACTATTGTTGTCACGATTTGAATTTTGTTTTTTTGCTTTGTTGAAAATTGTTGGGAATAAAAGATTTAAGTCAATATTTGTGATTTATCAATGAAACAGGACATTTTAAGGCGATAAGCGTGACATTATTTTGCGGTTCGTTTCGTTTGAATAAATTCGGAAGTTGACATTTTTTTATTGTTGATATGTTATTGTAAGAATAAACTAAATAATAGAACCTGTTGATTGTTCATGCTTTTCAATATGGTAAAGAAATAAAAATTGCAGCAACAACTATTAAAGTAATTTGATTAAGGAGTAATATCGGAGTGAAATAGGAAAATAATCTGGAATCATTTGTTTATTGGGCAAAAGAGTAAAAACATAAAGAGTATAAATTCCGTACAATATTTTGCCATAAAATTGCAATTGAGAGTCTTCTTTCAGCCGAAGATAATTTCATTGAAAAGAAATGTCCCTTATTCGTTGTTTTGCCGACGATCATTCCAGGTTCGTCTGTTGTGACGTTAACTTCAGATGAAATAAGAATCAGTGGAAACAGTTAACCATCTCAAGAAATTTTCGAGTTTTTTTGATACTATGGTTCACGTCGGAAACTGCTCTAGTACCGCACTATTTTTCTTAATGGAAATATACTATTTATTTATTTATTAGAATTTACAACATATTACAATATCAAGAATACAAAATACAAACTTAAATTTAAATAATCACAGCAAGATCATCTAACCAATTAATGGCATCATACGATACGTTATAAAGATATCCAAAATGACGAAAAGGGCATTCACTTATAAGATGAGCAATTGTTTGTTGAGGAGCTCCACAGTCACAAGCAGGAGAGATTTCTTGATTCCATATATGTAATGTACTTAAAGTTCTACCAGAATTTGATCTTGTTCTGTTTGAAGTTCAATTTTTGACCAAAGTGGAATTCATGATAAAAGTCTATTGGTTGAGGAATATCTATTTTGTAAATCAGAGTGATTTGGAAGAGAATGAAGTTCTGAAATTTTACGTACCTCGCGGCCTAAAGCTGAATCTCTTCTCAAATTGTGAGGGGTAATATTGACTTAAATAGACAGCCAAGATAGATTAATCGATTTTATTGTTCCGGTTATTATTTTCAAGGTAGAATTCAGCTGCGCATCAATGAGTCGAACATGAACACTATGTGATCAGACGGGAGCGCAATATTCAGCTGAGGAATATAACAGAGCTATATATACATTACAAAATACTGGAACCAAGTATAGAACCTTGAGGAAGTCCATTATTGAGTCGTCTCCGGCTGCTACTTTTATTTCCACACATCACTACAAACGAACGATTGGAAAGTATCTCATCAATTAAATTTACAGAATTTTTGCATTTTATAATTTTAGAAAGTTTATACAGCAGACCAGTTTTCCCATCTGTGCCATAAGCAGCACACAAATCGAAAAAAACTACAGCAGTTCTCATTTTATCTTGAAAGCCAGCTTCAATGAAATTAGTTAAAGTTAAGACCTGCTCACAACAGTTTCTTCTATAAGTCTGAATCCAGATTGTTCAACAAGAATGGTGGAATCAATCAATTTTAATGTTCTGTGGTGGATGTTTCTTTCCAACAGTTTATAACCCATATATAAAAGTGAGATTGGCGATCTTTTGGTTTACCGGGTTTAACTACTGCTTGGATTTTAGATCTTTTCCATAAATTAGGGGTTTTTCCAGTAATTTAACGATTTGTAAAAAATTTTGACAACCACATTTTCGCGTTTTCTATAAGATGAATGAAAAATTCTGGAAACAAGTTATAACATCCAGGAGCCTTACCCGCATTCAAACTTTTTATTGCAATGTTGACCTCTTCAACCGTAACGGAGTCTCCAAAAGGAGAGTTGTTTAATTTTTTACGCATCTGTTTTAGACGTGATTTGATTTTTCTGGAAATTTCTTTAGCAACTGGAACTTTTGAGCTTATTAATAATAGGAAAGCAATAGCGTTAGGATATACTGAAGATGTTGAATGAGAATAACATTTGGCTTCGCCAAGCCTCCTAAGTTGATCCCAAACTTTACCACTGGAGTGAGAGAAATCCGTATACTTTCCACTAATTCTATCCAACGATCCTTTCTGGCTTTATTTAGAGCCAACAAAAGTTGTAAACCTGATTCTCTATAGATCGAGAAAGTAAATATGAATTCCAAAGCTTTTCGCACTCTACCTGTCCACAATATGCGAGGTATTATCAAAGGCTCCTTTAATGTCTAAAAAGGCTTAGATAGCAAGAGACAAAACGTCTACCCACTCGTTGATCTATTCGTTCTGTACGCGTTTTGACTATGCTCTGCATAGGTGGCCTGATCAAAATTCTCATGCGTATTTGGTTAGATGTTAAACTGATGAGTCTGTGATTTTTAGGGTGGGGGATGTTTTTTTTCACATTGTTGGAATGACTTTTTATTTTCCGGTTCTTGGTACCCACGTTCCAGACTAATTCTGAAAATTCCTCCAAGATGCTATAATAACCATTTCCTCTTTTGCTTGTAGACTAGTGCCTATCTGATCATATGAATATATCCATATCCCAAAATGTAATAGTGGTAGAATATTGAACCCAATGCCGTTATACTTCATTCGCTTAGCATCGTCACAGAAAATATTACACAAATTAATTTTCTGTGAAATCTGGTAGAAAAACACAAACTTTGACCTCAGAGATATCCCAAACTTTTAACAATTTTTTAATTTTTAAAATTGAACTGAAATCAAAATACAATATTATAAATGCATTTGAAACCAACGAACCTCATTTACATAAGTTCTAATAATATGAAAATAATAACGACAATAATCTACATGTGGAGTTAAATTGTCACCAGAAGTAAACAGTTATTAGATTTTGAATTAACGGCCAGTTGGACCAATATAAAATTTGTTACAACAATCACCGTTAATTTTGTAAACATTTCTAAAATTTTTGCTATCCTTTAATTTTGTATTGGTATTTTTTAGACAAAAATTAAAATGAACGTATATTTAACATAAATTCTTTTTGAAAAAACTCAATATTTTATTCTTGATAAGCTGCCATGTTAGAGGAATTAAAAATTTAAGTTTCAAGCTTAGCCACATACACCCCTTTACCAGTGATATTAATACATAACAATATTATCACGCTTCATATGTATTTAGATGTTGTAGTGTATTACAGAACATGTAAATTTGCTTGCATCAAAATTATTTATTGCGTAATAAACATTTTAATTTGATGATTGATGTTAAATGTTTAGATGGTGGACTTGTAATTCAGCCAGACCTGGTAATTTAAGTTTGAAGCAATAGATTAAATCACATTATTTGTTTTATGTTGATCAGAGTGCTCGAAATTTGTACTGTAAAAAGATCAGAGTTAAAGTTTTGATTCTGTTTCGTATAAGGATTCACAAAAAATATTAAAGAACAGTGCTGAAAGCAGCTAAATATTATAGGTGAATGTTTGATCAGTGATCGGTCAGACTTGTTGTTATCCTCAAAACTGGTTTTTAGTTTATCTATAGTGCCCCTTTGTGGAGTGAGATCAGGTGCCGCCCCAGGGCGCCGGTTGGTTGGAACGCCGAAGGCGCCTTTGGTTAAATAATTGAGAAATGAAGAACATCCACAGTGTTTAATCAATTGGTGACATCTATTGGTTGATACTAGCAGCTACTAGAAGTTGATTCTAGCATAATCATACTATTAATTTTAGTTAAAAATGTTTTTATATAAACTTGATAATGCTGGATATTATTTAAATCTTATTTAAATTTAAATTTGGTACTATGCGATTTTGCAAAGTATTCAGTGAAATATGTTACTTTTTTCGGTATCCTGCAAAGATTATTCACATTCTCGGTGTCGGTTAATCGTTGGAAAACTCTAACTGATCACGTACAAATGTTTTCTTTAAAAAACCTGAGTGATATACGTTGGGAGGCGAAAATAAGTAGCGTCAAAGCAGTTCGTTATCAAATTGGTGATATTCATGATGCTTTGCTTACATTATCTGAAACTGAAGGATGTGATCTTGATATAGTACATGAGGCAATCACACTAGCAGAATAATTGAAAGATTTCAGCTTTCTTACCTCTTAAGTTGTTTGGTATGACGTTCTTTTTCAAATTAATGTTGTGAGCAAAACGCTTCAAGCAAAAGATATGGACATTGCCGAAAGCGCAAAATTGCTGAAAAACTGTTGTTCGTTTTTAGATAAATATAGAATAAATGGGTTTGAAGAAGCCATTATCGCAGCAAAATATTTAGCAGATGAACTACAGATTGAGCCGGTATTTAAACCACTAAAAAGGATTAGACTTGTGAAACGCCAACTTGATGAGGTGGCCCAAGATGAGCCCATCGTTTCTCCAAAGAAAAAGTTAGAAGTCGAATTCTTCAATCCCGTGTTAGATACATCTGTAATGTCAATGAAGGAAACGTTTGAACATTTAGATGTATACGCAGAAACCAGGGGTTTCTTGTACAACGTGGACAATCTACAAGAGAGAACAGAACTTCTTCAATTATGTGCCGAACTATAAATTAAACTCACATTGCATTCGAAATCTGACATTGATGGCACTCTTTTTTGCGACGAATTAATCAGTATTAAAACTTTTATTTCTGATATGGTTAATGTTAAAACTACTCCGCACATCCTATACAAGGTTGTACAACTGGTCCAGTAATGGTCCATTACTGGCAGCCAGTAATGCAGCAATGGGCGAGTACTGGCAACCACGACTGGGCCATTAACATAATTTTACTGGATGATGACTTCGGACAATAAATGGTATCCATTCATGGGCCAGAGAAAAACAACAGCAATGGCCCATACAAGGTTGTACAGTTGGCCTAGAGATGACCAGCATTGTAGTAATGACCAAATACTGGCAACCATGACTGGGCCGTAAAAAAAATATACATTAGCATCATATGTAAAGTTAAATAAATTAAATACAAACTAATTTGAAATAAAATAAAAATGACGTGAAAAATTCAAAACTCCCCATACAACTGGTTCAGATGCAAGAACGGCTGAGTAATGGCAAACATGACTACCAGTACTCCGCCATTAAAAATAAATATAAACTAATATTTTCATACATAAATTTAAATAAATTATTTCCAAGTAATTAAAATAAACTAAATGAAAATAAATTAAAACATATACCAACCTTTTCTATACTATCATAGTCTTTCAACCGACAAGGCGATAACTAACCTCTGTTCAGCTGGCCCCCTCACCACGCAGAAATAAAAAAATTATAACTCAGAATTAGGAGCTATTTAGGAGCTTTCAAAAAACGCAAGAATAAAATTTTGAGCTCAACCCCCTAATCAGAAATCTTCATTTGAAAGTGGGGGGCTGACTGAACGTTCACTCAGCCCCCCCCACACACCTTCAAAATAACCCTAAAGGATCGTAAATAGGCTCAGAATTAGGAGCTATGTAGGAGCTCTTAAGGCTGTATATTTTTGGTTTTAGAGCTCCACCCCTATTCTTAAAACAACCCCAAAACAGGTTTGGCCACCCCACCATGCAAAAATCAAAAAAATTATATATCAGAATTAGGAGCTATTTCGGAGCTTTCAAAAAACGCAAAAATAAAATTTTGAGCTCAACCCCCTAGGCAAAAATCTTCATTTGAAAATGGGGGGCTGAGTGAACGTTCACTCAGAAACCCCCATCCCCCACACCTTAAAAATAGCCCTAGAGGATCGTAAATAGGCTTAGAATTACGAGCTATTTAGGAGCTCTTAAGGCTGTAGAGCCCACCCGTATTCTAAAAACGACCCTAAAACTAGTTTGCAAACGGAGATGACACATAAGAAATAACATTAAATTAAAAGTTTCTGTACTACATGTAATTTTTGAGTGAAAAAAAATAAAAACAAGCAACTACCATACACGCGTAAGGGAACTATGTTAATGCATGTAGGAGATACGGATCGTTTTATGTAGGTAAATGATTTTTTGATTTAAGAGTTTACTAAATATGTCACTCTATATTTCTGATTTGCAACCCTTTAGAAAAATCCACCCCTTGTACCATAAACGCATAAAGGAAGCTATGTTAAAGCAGTGTATGGTACAAGGGGTGGCTTTTTATATCGCTCCTATATCGTAAAATCATTTACCTAGATAACACGATCAGTATCTTTATGCTTTAATATAGTTCCCTTATGCGTGTATGATACAAGTGGTGGCTTTTTCTAAAAGGTTTCAATCAGAAACGTAGAAAAACTTATTTAGTAAGCTCCTAAATCATAAAATCATTTACCTACATAAAACGATCCGTACCTCTATGCTTTAAAATAGTTCTCTTAAGCGTGTATGCTACAAGGGGTGACTTTTTCAAAAGGGTTGCAATCAGAAATATAGATTGACATATTTAGTAAGCTCCTAAATCGAAAAATCACTTTCCTAAATAAAACGATCCGTATCTCTATGCTTTAACATAGCTTCTTTATGCGTGCATGGTACAAGGGATGGCACTTTCTAAAGGGTAGAAAATCAGAAATATAAAATTACACATTTAGTAAGCTCCTAAATCAAAACTTTATCCACACCCTTAAATTTTTTGTGTCAAGTATGTTTAACATAGTTCCCTTAGGCTTTTTTGACCTAAGGGGTGGTTTTTCTTCTAAAGGGTTGCAACTGAGAAATAAACAGTTGCTTGTTTTCATATTTTTTATAATTCAAGAACTACATGTAGTAAAGAAATTTTTAATTTAATGTTATTTTTTATATGTGTCATCTCCGTTTGCAAACTAGTTTTGGGGTGGTTTTAAGAATAGGGGTGGAGCTATAAAATCAAAAGTAAACAGCCTTAAGAGCTCCTAAATAGCTCCTAATTCTGAGTGTATCTACGATCCTCTAGGGCTATTTTGAAGGTGTGGGAGGCTGAGTTAACGTTCACTCAGCCCCCCACACCTTCAAAATAGCCCTAGAGTATCGTAAATCAAGAGGATCGATTCAAATGAAGATTTCTGCTTAGGGAGTTGAGCTCAAAATGTTATTCTTGCGTTTTTTGAAAGCTCCATTACATAGATCAGCAAATTCATGGCTACAGTAATGGCCCAATAACAATAGCCAATTAATGTTAACCATGAAATGGCCATTGCTTGACCATTCAAAGTTAACTGCACTGGCAATTTTCAATAAACGGTATATTGGCTGATTCATGGTTCCAGTAATGGCACGGTAACAAAAGCCAAGTAATATTTACCATTCATGGGCCAGTGCTTGGCCATTCAAAGGTTACAATATACTGGCTATTTTCTGTAAACCATAGATCGGCCGATGAATGGTTCTAGTATTGGCCCAATAACAATAGCCAAGTACTGTTAACCATTGCCAGTGCTTGGTCGTATGTCAATGATGTATATCCAACTGTATGGATTACCATACAAATTTGATTAACAACACCTGTAACATGTAACAAGTGGAGAACGAAGCTTTTTAAACTGAAATTAATGAAAACCTATATAAGGTCTACAATGTCACAGGAAATGCTTTCCAGTTTAGGAACTCCATCGATTGAAAATGACATGGCCGAAAATTTAGATTTTTCTGGTCTAATTAAAGATTTCGCTGGTTAAAAGGCCCGGCAAGTTAACTTTGGTTATTAATTGAACCTATATATAGCAATTTTGTTTGTGTGTGTACAAATATAGTCATGTATTTTTAATCTAAATAGATTAATCAAACTTGTACTGGTCTTATGCATGGACAAAATCGATTTTTTTAGTAACAGTCACATTTTAAATTAATAGGGGTGCCCTGGACTCTGCCAGAGGGCACCAAGTACACTAAAGCCGGCACTGTTTGTCTACACTAACTTTGTACATTCTTTCTCTAATATCGTTGTTGAAAGATTTGTCCTCTCGATTGATGATGATATAGGATCCATCCGTAGGAATGTTTAAACTACTTTTGGACCATGTGTAGACTCTGAGAAAAATGTCAGCATTTTTTTTTAAACCGATGAAAGCAAAAATCGAAGTTCCGATAAAAGGAGTCCCGGCAAGCTTAAGGTAGATTCATACAGAGGTAGATTTAAAATATGCGTTTTATGATAGCGTTCAAGCATCTCCTTAAACTAAGGATATTCACCTGTCGTTCGTCGATGTTCGAAATCTAATAAGTTGTGACTTGTGATGTCAGAAAAAACTTTAAAACCAAAATTTTCTGAAACAAAAATATTTTTGAAAATCAAACCAACTTCTACTTCGGTTTGAAAGACCTAAGGATTACATTCATGAGCCAAAAGTGAAATTCTTACCCCCACATTTTTTGGAATTTCTCAACTGATTCTAAAAAAGCAAAAAAAATGTATCTCTGTCTGGCCGTCTTTATCTACGAAATCTAGAAAACCGCTAGAGGGATTTCAATATTTTCTTTTCTAAAAATAGGTATACTCAAGGGACAGGTCCGAAAGGACGCTGTGTTCGATATGTACCGGAAGTGTGTTAAAAGAAACATTTAGTCAAAAATAGCAAATTTTCATATTTTTGGCTTAAAAAACGTTCATTTTCAGTGATTACGAGTATTGGAACATTGAATTTGGAGAAATCTTTATGGTAGGGATTGGTATGTGAGATCAAAAACTAGATTATTGCATTATAAGTTTGTCAAAAAAATGTTGTCAAGTGTGTCAAAAGAAAGATTTTTATTTGTTTTTTACCATTTTTTTGAAAAAAATAAAATTATTTGTATGACATGAAATTTTATTATTATTATAGAGAATTATGGCATAATAAGTTTGTCAAAAAACTAATGTCAAGTGTGTCAAAAAATAGTCAAGTTTTTGGAAAAAACATTAGCTGTTTTTATGACGTAAATGTAATTGAACATGAAATTGGACATGGACATTTTTGGATTTGTTATAGTTTTTGAAATATTTTTGGAATTTTGAAAAAGGTTTGTATTTTTGAATTAGTAATAATTTTTGCAATAATGTTAGAATTTTGGAAAAAGTTTTAATATTTGATTTTGTTATAATTTTTGCAATATTTTTAGAATTTGGAAAAAAAAATAGAATTTTTGAATTTTATATATATTTTTAGAATTTTGTAAGAAGTTTCAATTTTTGACTTTGTAAGAATTTTTGGAATATTATTAGAATTTTGAAAAATTTAACAAATTTTGATTTTATTATAATTTTTGCAATTTTGAAAACAGTTTCAATTTTTGATTAATATTTTTAAAATTCTGGAAAAAGTTTGAATTTTTGAATTTTTAAGAATTTTTGGAATATTATTGGAATTTAGAAAAAAATTTTGAAAGAAATATGAATTTGTGGTTTTGTAATATTTTCTCGAAATGGTAAATGGAGAGGTTTTTGAGAACTACTGAGTGTTTCATCTTTTCACTAAATTATGTTAATTTATGATCTGTTATAATTTTCCGGTAACGTATTGATGTTTCGTGTTAGTTATGTAGTAAATTTCTAAACAGGGATAAAAAAATACCTATACTTTAACAAAGAGTTATGTTTAATCCCTGCCCAAAACTAAAGACAATGTCCTCATAAAAGTTTTTTGCTGAAAACTACACTCTAAAATCGTGTAAATTTACATTTATTATAGAAGTCAGTCAGCTATCATTTATAATAAGGGTTATTTTCAACCACCGCTTCAATCTCAGGAAAAATACGCAATTAGTTGTAAGTTAAAAAGTTTTTTTTTTTTTTTTCTTTTTACAAGAAAAAAAAAAGACGAACTAGGCCATCGTGTAGAAGTACGGCCTTTACTTCCCAAAAATGTATAGGAAATCCAACAGAAAAATGAGCCAACCTTCAAAATTTTTCATCTCCACATTCAATGCACAAGTATTTCGAATGACAGTTACATCGCCGAATTTGAAAATGCATTAAAGAATGTCAAATATGACATAATTGGTCTATCAGAAGTCAAACGGATTGGCGAAGAAATCAAAAAAATGAACGGTTATGTCTTCTATTACAATGGAATTGAAAGAAGAAGAGGAACTGTCGGTTTCATCATACACAACAAATAGAAGAAAAACATCTCAGGATTTACGAGTTATTCTGATCGTGTAATCTCAGTCAAAATGAAATTCGACAAGAATACGCTTGGTATTGTTCAATGCTATGCTCCAACAACAACATACACCGATGCCGATTTATTAAATTTCTACAACGATGTATCAACGGCGATCGAAGATCTAAAGAAATATACTTGGTTAATCGTCATGGGAGACATGAACGCTAAAATTGGTGTTCCATCAGTAAATGAAACCGATGTCATAGGAGAATACGGTATAGGAATCAAAATGATAGAGGCTCAATGTTAATCAATTTTGCCAGAAATCATCAACTATTTGTTGCCAATACAATTTTCAAAAAACGCAAAGAAAGAAAATGGACATGGTCATTGGGAAGAGCAAAGAACGAAATTGACAACATTATGATTAAAAATAATCAAAAACATCTGGTAAAAGATGTTGACGTTGTAAATGGTTTCAAATTCAATTCAGATTATAGAATGGTAAGAATGACAATCGATTTAAAAGTAAGACGTTTCCGATCTTTCAAAAAATATATTTCAAAGATCAATGTTCAATTTGATGACAATTTAATAGAAAAATTTAATGAAAATCTGCAAAAGAATTTAAAGAATCTAAGCGAATATCAACTGTATTCTACACAGGAACAATATAACTAATTTTGCTCTGATATACTCACCTGTGCAGAACCATTCAGAAGCAACAGACAGACAGATTTCGTACTATCAATAGTAACGAAACAAGAGATTGAGACGCGAGAAACACTGAAGAAGAAACGTCATGAAAACGAAAGAAGAGAAAAAGAATTCAAAATTCAACGGAAAAAAGTCAATCGGTTAATCAAGCGTGATGTCTACAGACATGAAATTAGCCAACTACAAGACGCAATCGAAAACGGTAAATCTTTGAGAAATGCACGGAATGGCATAACCAACGGTAAAACATGGATACCTCAATTGAAAGACAAAAATGGTACGGTAAGAACTAATAGAGAAGAAGTCTTGGAGGTGGCAGCCAAGTTCTATGAAAATCTTTATAAAAGCACATTATCAGAGGAAGAACGAAACGAACTCAATCCAGACCTGAATGATAACACCGAAATCGATGAAATTTCTATCCGTGAAATAAACCAATCGATAAAAATGATGAAAAAATCAAAAGCAACAGGATCAGATGAAATCTCCTCGGATTTATTCAAAATT
Source organism: Diogma glabrata (assembly GCA_963693315.1). Taxonomy (NCBI): domain Eukaryota; kingdom Metazoa; phylum Arthropoda; class Insecta; order Diptera; family Cylindrotomidae; genus Diogma; species Diogma glabrata. The sequence goes on from CAVNZG010001716.1 coordinate 103,105, forward strand.
TGTGATATTCTCGGATTAGAACACTTACAATTCCTTTTCAATGAAATTTTATCAACAGAAAACATTCCAGAACAATGGCTCGAATCAATGATCGTTCTAATTTATAAAAAGAAAGGCGATAGAAGAAATATAAGGAATTATCGACCGATAATGTTAACATCGCATCTGTACAAATTGTTCATGAGAATTCTACTAAATCGATTGCAAACCAATTTGGATAAACACTAATCACCCAATCAAGCTGGATTTCGTCCTGGATATTCGACTACAGATCATATCTTCGTTATAAAACAGCTCATTGAAAAGTCGAACGAATACAATAAACAGTTGTTCATGGGATTTATTGACTTTGAAAAAGCCTTCGATAGCATAGAGCATCCTTTCCTATGGTCAGCGCTAAAAGAACATGAAATTGAATCGAAGTATATTCGCATATTCAAGAAAATTTATGAAAATTCAAGGACACGAATCAAAATGGATAAGTACAGCAGATGGTTCAAAATAGGCCGAGGAATTAAACAAGCAGATCCGTTTTCTCCAAAATCATTCAATTCAGCATTGCAAAGAATATTCAATGTAATCGACTGGTCTGATAAAGGAATAAAAATTGGAAAAACAGAATTGGCCAAATTAAGGTTTGCGGATGATGTAGTCGCCATTTCCGACAATGAGCACCAATTGTCAATAATGATGAACGATATATTCACAGAATCAAAAAAAGGTGGACTTCACCCAAACATTGAAAAAACAAAAATATTAACTAACACAAACGTCGAATTCGTCATGGTGAACGGTATCAAGATTGATGTGGTAGCAGAAAAGCAGAAACAACTTTTTTCCTTTCGTCAATACCAACAAAATATCAAAATTTCAGATTTTTTAAAAATCAAAAATTTAAAAATCAACAAAAAAATGTACGTTTTCAAAATAATAGCCCTCCTATAATAAGAAAACAAAGAAAAATAATACGCAAATATTTTTATATCAATAAACAAAATAATCGAAATAATATCGAAAACCGTCCTTGTTCAAAGATAAAAGACGACTGAAATGAATGATTTAAAAAAGAAAATAAATTTTTAAGTTTCGTTTTTGTTGTTCGTTGTTCGATAGCTAATATATAAAAAAGAAAATATCATCATAAATATCATTCATAAAATATCATTCATAAAATCAACATTATTACGCATATTACGCATATAATCTCTTTTATTCCGACGACTCGAAAACCGTCGTTTGTTCAAAGACAAAAGACGACTGAAATGAATGAGAAAAAAAGTTTCGTTTTTGTTGTTCGTTGTTCGTTGTTCGCTAATATATAAAAAAGAAAATATTAAAAAATAAAATAAATTTTTAATTTCGTTTTTGCATGTATGTAAACTTATAATGCATATGTATATAAAAAGTTTTCCGTATATAATAACTTTTTTATTTATGATCCGATTTGTGTGAATCCGAATCCGAATATAGGTTACACTAATATCAGTTAGCTGTGAAAATTTGAAATGAATCCATCAGCGAATAAAAAAGCCTTAGGCTCCACAAAATTTTGGGTTAGCGTATTAATATATAAAGATAAAATTCAAACGTACTAATAATGGTGTTTATGAATGATGCATGTATTTTTGATCTCCTCTAAAGTTGTTCCGAACTGTAAAACAAAATGATAGTTGTCGGTTCCTAAAACTATTTCTCGTGGCTTAACATAAGGAAGTGTATGCTTAATAATTTAAAAAACAATTTTTTTACCAAAACTAGAACTTACAAAAGATGTATAACGATTAATACGTTCTGATTCTAAAGTATTTTGATTTTTGACTCGTGTAATATATATATTTCATTTTATTGGTGCTATATTCATTTTATAATTCAAAATTCTTAGTTAAAATATGTAATAGAAACTTATGACTAAAATTAAGCCTAATAAATACAGTATACTTATAACTACGAATATATACAAAAGATATATTCTAAAAGATTGTTTTGTTTTACTTAAACTAAATTCAAATTTTAATTTCACGCTGCCAGCACCGTAGCGTTGAGTCCCTGTAATGAGAAGAGAAGAGTTAGAAGAAGAGCAAGAGCCTGTAGGAGATGGTTAAATTAATGCGGTTGTGAGGGAAGGAGGAAAGGGGTGGAGCTCAAGCTAAATATGTCTGTTAACCATAATGAAACCCAGGTCTTCTTCCAGAGTAGAAGGAGACCTCGTTTCGGAGCATATGCGAGTACAAGTCTGTTACTGCCATGAATATTGAAGGGTAAATGAAATCAGCCTGAGCATTGTGCTCATTCTGGAAATCGTCCTTACATTGGGTGAGAAGTCTGTTTGGGTGAGACAGGATTCTGTTATTGTGGTTTATCAATAACTTGATCAGATGTTGATCTAATGGGTTGAGATTTGCATTGAAATATAGTTGTTCGTTTGAAACGTATTTATTGTCCGTACGTCTATACGTATTTGTAGCACGTCTGAGGATCTTCCTTTCCTGTAGCAATAGGAGATCCATGTGAGATTTCGAAAGTGTGTACCACACAGGGAAAGCATAGGTGACTATCGGTCTAATCAACTGCTTGTAAATTAATAATTTAGTTGAAGTTGATAGACCATCGGGATATTTAAAAATTGAATAAATCATATGATACGCTTTATTTGAATTTTGAATAATATGTTTCACATGTGGGTTGAATTTAAATAGTTCATTGAAGTATGTACCTAGGTATTTGATGGAAGTGGATGGTGGAATTATAGTACCGTTTATGTCTATTGAAATGTCTTTAATTTTGGAAACGATTCCAGGACTCCTTGAAGAAGAGTTTCTAATAAAAATAAATTTTGTTTTATTCGTATTTATTTCAATACACCATTTTGAATAAAACTTTGAAATATCATCAAATGCAGATTGAACCTCTCTGATAGCTGATCTGGGCGAGTAATGACTTGCATATAACAGGGTATCATCTGCGTAAAGAATTAATTTGCAGAAACATGAAGTGTTAGGGATGTCAGCTATTGACAAAGAATAAAGAAAAGGGGCGGAAACAGAGCCTTGTGGAACACCTCTTTCCATGGGAAATAGGTCAGAAATAAGATTTTTATATGCAATATTAAATGACCTGTTGGAGAGAAAAGATCTCAGAAAAATGATGATTGAGGGAAGAAAACCATATATTATAAGCTTATATAGTAAGCCTTTTAGCCAGACTGCATCAAAGGCATTTTTTAGATCCAGACTAAGAACAGAAGTACAATATTTATGATTAAGTTCAGAGGTGATGTCATGATGGAATTTAGTCAAAGCATCCGTGGTAGAATGTTGTTTTCTAAATCCGAATTGAAAATCAGGGATGATTTTTAGATCTTCAGTGGAGCTAAGAAGGAGATCACACATGTGAGTTTCCAATATTTTCCTTATGTTGGAAAGCATAGAAATAGGTCTATGCTGGGAAATTTTTACATTACCTCTGACTTTGGGAATATTTATTAATTTAGAAATTTTCCAGGAGTTCGGAAAATATTGTGATATAATACAGCAATTTAATATTGCAAGTAGAAGCTCAAGGGTGATGTCGGGGAATTTTTTAATCATGAAATTGGAGATAAGATCGTTTCCATATGACTTTTTATTATTTAAATTCTTGATAATTGCCTTAAGATTATCAATTGTGAGAATAGGAATGCTTTCGCATGAAGGGTTAGATTCAAAGAAATCTTTCAATGTTTTCTCGATTAAGTCGGGGTTCGTGTCGGGAAAGGTTGGAGTACTGTCTTTAAAAAGATTCTTGTAGTGATTCGCGAAGAGGGTTTTGATGATTTGCTCATCGCTGTCAATAACATTGTCGGAATCATCTACAATTGTGGTGGAATAACCTTTCTTTCGGCCGGTTATTTTATTAATTTGACGAAACATATTATTGGACGGGATAATTTTCTTTAATGATGCTTTAAAACGATCTTCAAGCACCGTCTCTATATGATTTTTATATTTAAGAGTTTTATACTCTGTATTTGAGGTATTAAGAAAATGGAGATGCAACCGTTTAAGTTGTCTTCTCCATTTCGAGCGGGTTTTTAACATCTTTTTTACGATTTTAGGCATAGAATGAAGATTGTTGTATGATATGGGACTTACTTTTCTTGAATTTTCTTGAAAAGTAGAATTTATCATGATGTTAAATTCTTGGATGATCACATCCAATTTAGAATTTTCCAAAGTTTTCGCGAGATCTTTGGAATATTTTAAAAGCATATCAGCTGATTTAAGGTTAAGGTGTCTTTTGAGTTTAAGCCAATCGGTGTCTTGGAATGATGAATATTCGGCTTTTTGAAAATTGTTTTCAAAAAGACCTGGAGTGCTTTGAGTTAACTTCAGATGGACCGGATAATGGTCGGAATGAAAAGTTGAAGTGTAACACTGAGAATTGTGATTTACATCAAAGAGTGAATTGAGATTACCAGTTATGAAAAAGTCAAGGTGACTCTGCAACTTTGTTGGATTAGGCGGATAGAAGATATTGAAAAAGTGGGGATTGTTTGTCCACCACTGATCAATAATCTTACCAATATTGTTACTAACAGTGTCACCCCACTTGATAGAACGTGCATTAAAGTCTCCACCAGCGATGAAGGGCACCGATTGTGGGAGGTTGGTGAATAGGTGATCAAGAAAGCTGTGTACTTCTGCACCCGTACTACGCGGGTGGAAATAACACGAAATGAGAATTAATTTTTGGGATAATTGGGGAGATTTAAATGAAATTTCAATTGGTGTAATTGAAGACTTACCAATATTGAGACTGGGAATTATCTTATATGAGATATTGTTTGGTATAATGATACCAGTGCCGCAGCCAGAGTCATTTCTAACAAATGCATGATTAGGAAGTGTGACATTGTGTCTAGGATTGAGATGAGTTTCATTCACTAAAACAATTTTATTAGGGTTAGCTACAAGAAAATGTTGAAGTTCCATTCTTTTGTGACGTGCTACTATGGAGTTGAGATTTATTGAAATTATTTCGAAAAGTCGATTCGGCATTAAATTTGGGAGTCTTGTATGTATGGAATTAGCCATCACATAAATCTATTACAAATGACAGGAAGACGATTCGTTTGTCGTCAATATTCTCTATTTTTTTGTATTGTGGGAGAAAGGATCTGACCTTCTCCAAAAGCGTCTTGGTGCTTACACCAAATAAGTCCACGGATATTTCCATGAACGATGACATAGGTATTTGGTCCTTGTTTACGTTGTTTAATGTTGGGGACGGTACACCATCTCCTCTTTGTCTTAGGTCCTGCTTGACAGCGTCTGAAAAAGATAAATTTTTATTAATAGTACTATTGACTGATTTTATTATGAATTCCTGGCGATTCTTGTTTACTGTTCTGGCTTCGCTCCTTTTTTGATCTCTGGCTGCTACGAGTTTTTGATATGGAGAACAACCCTTGTAGTTTGCTGGGTGTCCTATATGACCGCAATTGACACAAAACGGTTGTTTTGTATCCTGTGCCACCATGTTGAGTGGACAAGCGCCTGGCTCGTGTTTGTTTTGACATTTGACGCATCTAAGTAGCATCTGACAGTAGTTTGATACGTGTCCATAGTTTTGACAATTATGACATTGAGTTATCCCTTTGTTTTGGGGTTTATGCCAAGAAACTGCCTGATGCATGACGTAGCGGATTTTTATCACTTCTTCCTTTTTTATTGTAGGGATGAATGTTACCAAGAATATATTGGATTTCACACTATTTTTTTTGCTGAATGCAGTTTTCATTCTTGTCACCTTTGTGACCTGCTCTTCACCGAGAAATTCCCTCAAATCCTCCAATATATCCTCCTCTGTTGTTGAATAATGCAGACCTTTAAGGACTGCAGTAACCTTTTTCTCATCTTTTGATTGATGGGTAGGTGTGTGATGGCGCACCACTTTCTTTTAAGAATTGGTACAGGCGACCATGATCTTCTTTGGAATCAGGGTTGATAAATGCCATATTGTTCTTTCCGTTTTTTATGGAGAATTTTGTCTCCGGCATTGTTGTTTTGACTTCTATAATAAATGAAGCAGTTGCTATGTTGTTGCACGTAATAATTGGTACGTGTTTGTTTATTATCACTTTTTTTGTATTATTATTATTATTATTATTATTATTATTATTATTATTATTATTATTATTATTATTATTATTATTATTTCTGTTTTATTTCTCATTTTACAATGGTTAGTATTATTTAAACTAGACGGATCATAGAGATCAAGTCTAGAAAAAATTCTATTATTTGTTAAGGAATGTTCTTGCAATAGAACATGTTTTTAGTATGACGGCTTTTTGAGATTGTTGATGAACATATCCTGGAAGATTTAAATTTTTAATGTGTTCGATAAAACTGAATGGTGTAATTCCTGTAGTTGAAATTATTAATGGAATTACTTCAACGCTTTTCTGTTTCCAAATTCTTTTTAGTTCTATTGCAAGCGGAGCATATTTATCTTTTTTTTCTTGATATTTAGTTGTTATATTGGAGTCAATCGGTACAGCTATATCTATTAGATATGTAATTGATTTTGTTTTGTGCTGCAGAGTGATATCTGGCCTATTACAAATTATTGTTTTATCCGTATGAATCGTAACATCCCAATATAACTTATATTCATCATTTTCTAATATGCTGTCCGGGATGTATTTATAATATGGTGTGTTATTTTTATTTAAGTTACAATTTTGAGATAATGCGAGATGTATAATTTTGGCCACATAATTGTGTCTTTCCGTGTATTCTGTTCCTACCAACATTTTGCATCCGCCTATTATGTGATCTATGGTTTCTTGAGCTTGATGACATTTTCTACATTTATCATTAATCACATTTGGATTTTTAATAATATATTTCTGGTAGTTACGTGTTGCTATAACTTGATCTTGAATAGCCAAAATAAATCCTTCTGTTTCTGGAAACAGCTCACCAACTTGAAGCCATTTGTAGGAATGTGTTTTACTAATATTCTCATTGTTAATCACGTATCGATGTTTGCCATGGAGTTTTTTCTGTTCCCATTTTTCAATTTTTTGTTCATCGGTAATGATTTGAGGCATTTGAAATGTTTGATGTGATTGGCTTAAGTTCAATGGTGTATAATTATTGTCTGCTAATGTTATGGATGTATGGAGCAGAGTGGTTTTATTTTGAAAAAATTCTCTTATTGAAATTATCTGTCTATCATGGAGTGATTGAATATCTAACATTCCTCTTCCACCCTCTTCTCTTTTGGTTGTTAATCTCTCTTTGCAGGAGTTGGGGTGTAATTTCCTGTATTTTGTAAGTTGAGCGCGTGTAAGAATGTTGATGTTTTCAAGATCAGTATGTGACCACCGTATGATTCCAAATGAGAACGAAAGCAAAGGTATAGCATAGGTGTTAATTGCTTTAAAAATATTTTTAGAATTTAGACTTGATTTAAGAATACTAGTTAATCTGTGCTTATACTGGCTTTTGAGTTGATTTTTGATAATGGTGTGATCTAATTTTGTATTTTGTTGAAAGCCCAAATATTTATAGGTTTCATTTTGCTGTATGTTGTCCAGTATTTCATAATTTAGCATTTCTGGTTCAATTTGATCTTTCCATTTACCTTTTTCAATAACAATTGTTTTACATTTACTAATACCAAATTCCATTTTTATGTCTGTTGAAAATTCTTGAGTCATTCTTAACAGTGCTTTCATTTGTGTTTGATTCGGTGCATAGATTTTAATATCATCCATATACATTAAGTGATTAACTTTGGTCTGAACTACTTTTTGATGTTTAATTTCGAAACCATATTTTGTTCTATTTAAAGCATTGGATAGTGGGTTTAAGCAAATACAGAACCAAAGTGCACTTAACGAGTCCCCTTGAAAAATACCTTTATTAATTTGAATTTCTTCTGTTTCTATTTCGCCGGAATTTGTTTTTAAATGAATTCTAGTTCTCCAAGTGGACATGATAATAATTAAAAAATGTAAAATAATGGGGTTGATTTTATAGATTTGCAATATTTTAATTAACCAACTATGTGGTACGGAATCAAAAGCTTTTTTGTAATCAATATATGTTATGTGAAGGTTTCTTTTTTCTATTTCCGTTTGCTTCATTATTACAGAATCTATTATAAGTTGCTCTTTACAACCTTTACTAAATTTTCGACATCCTTTTTGTTCTTCTGTTAGTATATTATTGGATATAAGATGGGTTTCTATTTTTAAACATAGCGCAGCTGAGATAATTTTGAATAACGTTGGTAAACAGGTTATTGGTCTATATTATTATTATTATTATTATTATTATTATTATTATTATTATTATTATTATTATTATTATTATTATTATTATTATTATTAGTATTAGTTACCTGTTGACGATTTATAAGTTTTGCTTTTGGTAGTGGTAAAGCAGAAAATTTGTTGGATGTTTCAATCGGTGTTGATTATGAATCATCCATTTTCATTGTTTTTCTATTCCGAGAAATCTTACGAGATTTCACTTCTGTATATTCATCCCCCTCCACTATATTTAAATTAAGGTTAAACTCTTCGTTGATGTTTGCCAACAGCGTATTAAGGTTAACCCCATATGTATATATCACTTTAGTTCACAATAGCACACAATATCACTATAGTTTTAGTGACTTATAAAAGTTCACAAATAATAAAATATTAATAATTTCTCACTTTCTCAAAATTTCTTTCCACATTCACTTTTCTCACTTTTCCACATTCACAACTTATATTTTTTACACAACACAACTTCTATTTTAATATAATATCAAATCGACTTTTAAATATATACTCCAGAGAAGCTATATCTATCTATCTATATTCTTGACTCGTGTAATTTATTCGCACATAATTTTTCGTAAATTTACAACGCAGGAAGAGTAAAAAAACAAAATCTACAAAATTTAAAAGTTTGGATGTATTTTTACACTTTTTGTCGTAAAATCACAACAAAAGGTTTAATATTTACGTATTTTGACGTAAAATAATTACAATACTACTTCTTGATGGAATTTTTAACTGCAGGAGGAATATTACTTAAAAAAAGACGTAAATTAAGGCTTATTATAATTGTAAATTTACGTCTTTATAATTCGAGTTTTTAGAGTGTACATCAAAATCCTTAACCTAGACCGAAGTTTGATATCTCAGAGCTGTGAGACTTCAGCCCCTCCATATTTTTATATACGAATTCTGGTTGTTTTTTCCGTTTACAAATTTAAATTTGCCCAAAAGTCTACTTGACTTATTAAATCTTTTTTTAGCTTTCTGGTGTTCGAAAATATTTAACTAAAGGATTGTGCACAAAACTTAATAAATAGACAGCATTAAAACCGCAACACCTTGGAAGCCGACCAAACTTTTATATTATTTTAAAATTTATTTTATTTACTTAATCATATCGTTCTTTAATTTTTCTTGCAGATAACCATCAAAGCTAAATAGTTTAACAACAAATAGAACCAATTAAAACAAATCACACGGAAAATTTATTTTCAATAAATAACCTATACCAACACAAAGAAAAATGTTAAACTCAACACATGAAAACAGATTTTACTTTAAGAAAATTTTTATTTTGTGTTTTCTTCTTTTTATTAATACATAAATAAATGTTGAAAAGATTTACACGAAAATTAATAAATAAAATTTTTTTTATTGTTAAATTCTCAACTATATCAAATTTATAAATACAGTGTATTGTCGATCGTGGTTAATTTTTGTTGGATTTTTTTTCTGTTATTATTCTTTTAAACAAGCGCGAATATTATAATGATCAAAAGAATTTTTACTAACAATAACGAAGAGTAAGAAAAAATTGTTATTACTTTACTCAATTATAAATTTTGAAATTGTAGTTTTATTTTGTTATATGTTTTCATACTTTTGGTTATGATAGTTTTGAATGATCAGGTTTTGATTATGATTACATTGGGAATCGATCGTTGTTGTTTGATTTCTGTTTTTTTTTCATTACTTAAAGTATTGATTTATAATTTGCCATAAAAACTGATATATGTAGTTATATAGGAAGGGGATGATTTGTAGGTAATTGATAAATGAATAAAAACAACGTCAGGTGTTTAAAACCTAAAATATTTAAAATGATAGTTTTAATTAATTTTTGTCTTCTGGATTGAATTGTCATCTGAAATTTTTTTTTAAAGAAGCGAGATAATTTCTCAAACATTCAAAATTCAAATTGGCCTAAGCTTTAAATGTTACCTGGAGAAAAAAAAATTCACATTTAAGAAAATTATAAACTTAAAAGATTTTATATTGTTCAGCTTTAATATGAAAGACAATGAGCAGTTAAATGCAATACATGCACCGCCCTGAAGCTTGAGTTTAATCCAACAAAAGGTCTAGGAATGGAAGCATTTATTGGGATGTTCACGTGTTGATTGAAAAATTTGTAATTGCTGAAGCTTTTTCGTTTTATATCCAATTTTGATTACATTGATATCCAAAGCTCCATTTCAACATATTTTTTCAAATTTTTTGTAGACGAAAAATTCCACACGAATTTGCAAAATTCCCAAAGGGTTAACCTTAGCTTTTTAAATAAAACAAAATGAGTTGTTTCAAATCTCAGCGATTGACATTGGATTACAATAAAAAAAACTTTACTAAAAAAAAATTTAATAAAAGAAAATTTACAATAAAATAAAAAACAAAACGAAAATACTCACTAAATATGGTGCCATTTCTAGACTTGTTCGAGGACTATGGCTCAATACTTGTTCGAGAGAACAGTGGGAAATCTCTAGATATGCATGTAATCGAAATTAATCAAAATACTGCGTTTGGCCAGAAATCGAAAATCAGAAATTTTTCATACAACAAGTAAATTGGTTTTATTCCTAAGCCAGTAGCTCGATTAGGCTCAAACTTCATCACGGTGAATGTTTTGGGCCCACCTTTCAGTTTATATATCACTCGCCAAGATTTGCAACCACTCATTTTTCTCGACCAATAAAATTGCTTACTAACCACTGTCATATATTGCAAAATTTTCGTCCAAAAAAAAATATGAAAAAATACGCCCAAGCAACACAATAGGTGATTTTCAACTACAGTTTGGTGTAAATTCACCTAATTATGTAAAAATTACGTCGATTCAACCAGTTTTCTTGACTTTCAAATGAATTTTACTTATAGGTAGCTAATTAGGTTGATTATACGTATTTTTCGCCCAAAAAAATTATATCAAAATAATAGTAGAATTTAAGTCAAAACCAGCACTTGCCTATACCTAATTTTTACCTAAAATCAACCTCAAAGTCAATTTTATTTTGAACACGTAATTTAGTCGCAAAATGAGGAGAGTTTTACCACATTTTTCACCTATTTTCAACCTCAAATAACATTTTTTCTAAGTTGAAAAACAAGGAAAATTACTCCTAATTTTACCTAATTTTCCACTTCATAGTAAGCTTAAGTCTTATAAGGTAATTTATAATCAAATATTTGGTAGAAAATAACTTAAAAACTAATCTATAAGTCGATTATACCAAAAATATTATTTTATTGTCGACCTCATCTACGAAAATTAGTAAAAATTTACTTAAATAAGAAATAAGTTACCTATTTAAAGGATGTAATTTAACAAAAAAAATTATACGTAATATCTTATTGCTGTAATTACAAAAATTAGGAAACACATTTTTTTGAAGGATGATGTACAATTTTGTTTGATGCAATTTTTGTAAATTTAATTTGAATTTACATATTAGATAGAATTATTATTAATTATTAACAAATTAAACCAAAGTTATTTAGTAAGTAATGAAACTGAGTAAAATTATTCATTATTTGTACCCTTAATAAAATTATCGACTAAAGATTAAATAATTATAAGATTTTCATATATGTTTGGGTTATATTTATTTTTCTATAATGAAACACATATTGGGTTTTAGAAAGAAATTCAATAGACAATGGAAAATTAAATCTCCATAAAAAAGATTAATTGAATATGCCATTATACTTGTGCAATTAGCAGCAACAATACTTAAATTTTTATACAAAACGATGCTGGTGTACCAATAGGTAGAAATTCACTAAAATAGAACGCGTAGAAATTCAAGTGCAACCAATTTGGTAGCATGTTACCAGTTTAAGTAGAAATTTCTTAAATAAAAGATTGCGACCTAATTTAGGTTATTGTCAACTTAAAATTAAGAAAAATTTTCTTTAAAGTCGAAAAATTATGTGAAATTTACTTTAAAGTAGATTTTGCTTAGTCCGCCATATTCAAACTTATTTTTGTTGAAAGTATTACTCCGCCATATTGTTATCTAAGTGAGATTTTTGGTAAAAGGAAATTATTTTCAAAGAAATGAAAAAAATATATTTTTGTATTATTTATTTTTTTTGAAGCCCATTAATATTTTTAGAAGTACAATCCTAAAGTTTATCAATAATATTTTTTTCGTTATAAAAATTCATTTTTAAACCATTTTATTGCGAAATATAAAATTAAAATTTATTATAAATTATATATTAAGTCAAAATTACTTGTTTTCATCTTTTTCGAATTTGACATCTGATGCTCAAATACATATTATTTCATAATTGGTAAAGAAGAAGATAAAATTGCTTATAATATTACCTAGTTGGTAACTTACAACTAATTAGGTTGAAAATAGGTGCAAAGCAACCTAAATCGACGTCGATTTGACGTGGAATCTTCCTAAATTAAGGAGAAATTTACTTAAATAGGTAGAAAAAGTAGGAAGAAAAATACCTAAATAGAATATTTTACCCCTAAAATTACGTCGAATCGACGTCGAATTTTTCCCCACATTGGTCGATTCGATGTCGATTCGATGTAATTTTACATCTCATTATTAAGGTTTTATAACCTTAAAGTCGAATTTTAATTACAATGTTACCAATTTTCGACTTATTTTGTTGCTTGGGCGCTGGCAGGAAGCTCAAGATATTCATTTAATCCAAATTAGTCAAAATACTACGTTTGCTACGTTAAACCGGCCATAAACGAAAATCACAATTTTTGCATACGACACGATAATTGGTGTCATTCCTAAGCCCGTAGCTCGATTAAGCTCAAACTTCAGCACGGTGCATGCTTTGGGTTCACCTTTCAGTTTATATCTCACTCCCCGAGCACTCCTATTTTCCGACAAAAAAAGAGCAAAGACTATAGGGAACGCGAGCTGGGTTAATACCGTTGTGAGAGAGGTTAGTTTTACCGTCCTGATGAACTTGTTGTTTCGATAGCATTTCTGCGTAGTCCGAGAGGAACCGCAGGTATGGACCCATGGTTCAATACTTGTTCGAGAGTACAGTGGGAAGTCACTAGATATGCATGTAATCAAAAGAAGAGCAAAGACTGTAGGGAACGTGAGCTGGGTTTAGGACGTTGTGAGAATGGTTAGTTTTACCCTACTGATGAACTTGTTGTTTCGATAACATTTCTGCTTAGTACGAGAGGAAACGCAGGTATGGAACTATGGTTCAATACTTGTTCGAGAGAACAGTGGGAAGTCTCTAGATATCCATGTTATCGAAAAAAGAGCAAAGACTATAGGGAACCTGAGCTGGGCTTAGACCGTTGTGAGAGAAGTTAGTTTTACCCTACTGATGAACCTGTTGAAGAGCAAAGACTATAGGGAATGTGAGCTGGGTTAAGGCCGTTGTGAGAAAGGTTAGTTTTACCCTACTGATGAGCTTGTTGTTTCGATAACTTATCTGCGCAGTACGAGAGGAACCGCAGGTATGTTATGTCGTAGTCTGGTGATCGAATAAGCGTTGTGTGGTTCTAGGATTTATAGATTCACTGTTATGCTTTATACATCCAAAATCGCATTAACCTTGATTTTCATAATTATTTATTTTTGTACTCAATCCATAGGCATCATTAATTATAGTTTCCGCCACAGAAATCTACTAACCTCAAGCAGTTGGGTAATATTTTCCAATGTGACTTCTTATATTTGGTTTGGATTTGTCAATCGCTGTAGAAATGATAAAACAGTTGGGTAATAATTGTCAAAGGTAATTTTCCTTTTTTCAAATCGTATTCATAGTTCCGCTGATCCATATAAATTCCCTACCATCGTTTATTAATTAATAATAGTTCCTAATGTAGTTTCCTATGTTTGAATTATAATCATTAATCGCTGCAAAATTATTAGGAAAAAACGTTTGGGTAGTATCACTAATCCATAATCTTGCTTAATTCGTTTAATTGTTTTGTAAACAATATCTTTCTTGGAAATTTTTTCTTAATTTCTAATACAAACTAGCATTCCGTATTTTTTAATGGGTAAACTAATTAACGATATGACGAAAATTAAATTTTCCACAAAAACTACCTTACGGATCCATTAATTATCGCCTATAAATAGCAGCTAACCTTTAGCCTCAGGGGCTGATGTCGTGTGAATTTCGGTTTGTGTAGCTCAGACAGTACGAAATCAATTGTTGATTTCAAATTTGAGTTTCATTTTCATTAAAATCTATGGTGAAAAACTTTTTTTTGTGAAAAAAATTAAAATTGTGTTAGTTCGATTAGGTCAATTTATTTAGTTCTTACGAGGCGTTAGTGTAATTTTAGAAAAGTTCAGTTATTTGTCTCATTAAATTCAAAGTAAAAGAAAAATAAAACAAAAAAATTCTAGATGTTTGTGCCGTGATGGTGAATGTAAGATAAACAAAACCTAAAGTTACTACGCGTGTAAACGTTCTTATGATAATCATTCCGATTGTGACTTTTAGTCGATGTAAATTCCTTTGTTTTTTTTTTTTGACATCTTGATGATGCCGTTTTCTTACTTGGAAATTAATATTGGTTAAATATAATATAAAATGGATTGGATTCGGGTTCCGTACTCGTTAATCTGGTTATTAAAATGAATGTCCAATTCTCGTGGTTGATTAGATACAATGTGCCGTGTTCGTGTTTAAGTGAATGTTCGGTTTTTATTTGATAATCGAATTCAAAGTAGTCCATTCCGGGCATAAACATTTGTCATAGAACAAGACCAGTTTTTTTTTGGGAACAGATTAATAAGAAGCGTGAGAAAGCACGTTAAATGCCTAGTTACACACCGGTAAAAGTACTGGCTACTACGGGATGTTACTTGAACCGGTCCATAACAGTACGACGGTTTGTTGTTGTGCTGGTTGGCTTGTCTTCCGCAACCGCAGTAAGTTACTTATGAATTACATTAACTAATGTTCGTGGTAATTAAACCCATCCAAGGAAGGTTTTTCTTATTGAAACTTCACTAAAGAATTAAAATTGCCGAAAAAAGATACACTATAATAAAAATACAAGGTAACCATTCCTGTTTGTGTTGTTTTTTGTCCTTGTATGAACAAGAAGAACGGTACAAAGTGTTCGCGTTTGAATTTTAAAGTCGATCGTACCAAAGAAATGTGCATTTTAAATTATGGATATGACTAATAAATGTTATATTACAAAGTTACATTAACTTTTAGTGTCACGGTAGCATCTTTAGTTATATTAAAATTATATATTTGTAGTTCAAATTTATATTAACTTTCAGTGTCACGGTAGTGTCTTTAATTATATTAAAATTAGATATTTGTATCACAAATTTACATTAACTTTTAGTGTCACTGTAGTGTCTTTAATGATGTTAGTAGTAGTTATTGGTAGCATAAATCTAAAGTAACGCCTAGTACCATGGCTATATTAGCTTACTATTGGTAATACTTAACGAAATGTATTATGTGGAAACCGAATTAAATTAAGTCAAAAAAAAAATTAACGTTGTGTTATGAATTCACTGTTGGATTGACTTAGTGATAGTCATCATTGACGATAATAACACCAAAAATCAGCTTATGTTTTAACTCAACCAACTGAAAAACTCCAAACGCCTTAGTTATCTGTGGCGCAACGATTGTTATATAGTATTATACGAAACACCCTACTCGCCTTAGTTATCTGTGGCGCAACAATTTTCTTATATCTCATTGAATGTAAAACTACAACCGCCTTAGTTATCTGTGGCGCAACACTTGTTATATGGATTGATGAATGTAAAACAGCAACGCCTTAGCTATATGTGGCGCAACATTTTTCTTTATGTATATCACTGAACTTGTTATCTACCATAACTGCCACCCGGACCTGTCTATTGGTGCGACGCCTTGGATTGGTAGCTAATGACATGGGCATGACGGATTAAACGGAGTGGAAAAGGGAAATGGGACTGGACGTCAACATGGGGTTAGTGTTATTTCATTTTTATTTTAAATTAGAGGTATGAATGAGTATGGATGTGGGTGCATATGAGTGTGAGTCTGTGAGAAGGTTCATGGGATGCCTTCGGTCGTTGTTTCTTATTAATAATAAATTTTATTAACAAAAAACGAAAATTATTATAAATTATATTCGATGAAACTGAATCAGTTGACTGACTCAATATACATTTGTTTTTTTTTTTAATACTAGCCATAAGGAATCATATAATTTAAATAACGCAGTATATTTTCCTTTCATAAAACTAAAGTACAAACCTATGATAAAAATAGCTTGAAATAAATTTTAACAAAAGTAAATTATATCAAAGATAGTGGTATAAATCTGTTGCTAACGGAAATTGATTTTAATAATAAAATTGAAAGTATTAGTGTAGTAAAGAAAGAGAATGAAGTGAATGATGGTGGAATGCCTTGTTGAACAATTTACCTCTTCAAACTGAAGACAATCAAAATGATATTGTGGGTAAAACAAACAATTTCTCACTGAAATATAATAATAAAATGTTGTGCTCACTAAATAACGATGACGTACATAATCTTAAAATATCTATTAATAATGAAAATGAGGAAAGATTTCATGGAATTTATATATGATTTATAAATCACCAAAAATAAGTAATATACATTTTTTCGAACGTTATTCAATGATATTGGATTGCTTCAAGTGTGCATGAATGTGGGCCTGGATGTAGATATGGGTGATAGTGTGTAGGTGTGTGAGAGTGCGAAAGTGTGTGCGAGTGTAAGAGTATGTGAGTAAATGTGGGGTTGGACGTGGTGATCGCGGTTCGTTCGCCTAGAGGGTCGCCAGAGTCTCATTTTTTTCACTTGCTTTTTGTCATTTCCGTATTTATCAAGTATTTCGCGTACAATCTGATCATTTGTGCTGAAGTAGCAGGAATTCTTACTCGATCCCAAGGCTGCCGCTAGTCAGGGGCAAAAAAATAATCTCGCTTGGTACGCGACTTGCTATGCCGCTTCATTGGTTCGCCAATGAATCGGCGCTTCATTACAGGTACAGACCCATGGTTCAATCCTTGTTCGAGAGAACAGTGGAAAATCTCTAGATATGCATGTAATCGAAAGTAATCAAAATACTACGTTTGGCCAGAAATTGCAAATCAGAAAGTTTTCATACAACACGAAAATTGGTATTATTCCTAAGCTAGTAGCTCGATTAGGCTCAAACTTCATCACGGTGAATATTTAAGACCCACCTTTCAGTTTATATTTCACTCGCCTAGATTTGCAACCACTCATTTTTCTCGACCAATAAAATTGCATACTAACCACTGTCATATTTTGTAAAATTTTCGTCCAAAAAAAAATTGGAAAAAATACGCTAGCAGGAAGCTATTCATTTAATCGAAATTAGTCAATATACTACGTTTGCTACGTTAAACTGGCCACAAATCAAAAATCACAATTTTTGCATACGACACAAAAATTGGTGTAATTCTAAAATGTGGCTTGATTAAGCTCAAACTTCACGCGATATTCGCGGTGCATATTTTGGGTTCACCTTTCAATTTTTATCTCACTTCCCGAGTACTCCTATTTTCCGACAGAAAAGAGCAAAGACTATAGGGAACGTGAGCTGGGTTTATACTGATTGGTTTATACTGATGAACTTGTTGTTTCGATAGCATTTCTGCGTAGTACGAGAGAAACCGCAGATATGGAAGCATTGTTCAATACCTGTTCGAGAGAACAGTGGAAAATCTCTAGATATGCATGTAATCGAATAAAGAGCAAAGACTATAGGGAATGTGAGCTGGGCTTAGACCGTTGTGAGAGAGGTTTGTTTTACCCTACTGATGAACCTGTTGAAGAGCAAAGATTATAGGGAATGTGAGCTGCATCACATTTTATCTCAATCCCAGAGTACTCCTCTTTTCCGACAAAAAAGAGCGAAGACTATAGGGAACGTGAGCTGGGTTTATACCGTTGTGATAGAGGTTAGTTTTACCCTACGGATGAGCCTGTTCAAGGGCAAAGACTATAGGGAATGTGAGCTATACGTGAGCGGTTTAAGCCGTTGTGAGAAAGGTTAGTTTTACCCTACATATGAACTTGTAGTTTTGATAACATATGTGCGTAGTACGAGAGGAACCGCAGGTTCGGACCCATAGTTCAATACCTGTGCGTAGTACGAGAGGAACCGCAGGTGTGGACCCATGGTTCACTACTTGTTCGAGAGAACAGTGGGAAATTTCTAGATATGCATGTAATCGAAATTAATCAAAATACTACGTTTGGCCAGAAATCGAAAATCAGAAATTTTTCATACAACACGAAAATTGGTACTATTCCTAAGCCAGTAGCTCGATTAGGCTCAAACTTCATCACGGTGAATGTTTTAGACCCAGCTTTCAGTTTATATTTCACTCGCCAAGATTTGCAACCACTCATTTTTCTCGACCTATAAAATTGCATACTAACTAATTGTCATATTTTGCAAAATTTTCGTCCAAAAAAGAATATGAAAAAATACGCTGGAAGGAAGCTCAAGATATTCATTTAATCGAAATTAGTCAATATACTACGTTTGCTTTAACGTAGCACTGACCATAAATCAAAAATCACAATTTTTACATACGACACGAAAATTGGTGTCACTCCTAAGCTCAAACTTCAGCTCAAACTTCAACTTTCAGTTTGTATCTCACTCCATGAGTACTCCTATTTTCCGACAAAAAAGAGCAAAGAATATAGGGAACGTGAGCTGGGTTTAGGCCGTTGTGAGAAAGGTTAATTTTACCCTACTGATGAACGTGTTGAAGAGCAAAGACTATAGGGGATGGGAGCTAGGTTTAGGCCGTTGTGAGGTAGGTTAGTTTTTCCCTACTGATGAACTTGTTGTTTCGAAAGCATTTGTGCGAAGTACGAGGTCAAAAATTTGTTTTTCAAAAATTTTGTCCTATTTTTGTGAAGCAAATATGCTGGTTGGAAGCTCTGGATATCCATGTCATCAAATTTATTCAGAATAAGACGATTGCCATACAGTCTGTCCATAAATCGACAAAAATCCAGCAATTACCATATTTTCCTACAAAACGAAAATATACTCACTAAATATGGTACCGTTCCTAGACCCATGGTTCGATTAAGCTCAAACTTCAGCAGGGTGCATGTATTGGTCTCTCCTTTCAGTTTTCCATCATTTGGTAAGGTGTGCGACCACTTTTATTTTTGGACTCTAAAAAGCACAGGCTAACTAACCCCTTGTCTTTTTGGTCAAAAATTTTGTCCAATTTTTTTTGGAGCAAATATGCTGGGTGCAAGCTCTGGATATGCATGTCTTCAAATTTAGCCAAAATAAGACGATTACCATATAGTCTATCCATAAATCGACAAAAATCCAGCAATCGCCATTGTGGCGGCCAAGCGTTCATACCGACGTTGTTTCTTGATCCTTCAATGTCTGCACTTCCTATCATTGTTAAGCAAAATTCATCAAGCATTGGATCGTTCACCCATGCAAGGGAAAATTGTAATGAAGTGCTGCTTCGTTGAAAATGAAAGGTCGCGTACCTAGCGAGATTAATTTTTTTGCCCCTGACCAGCTTCAATCATTGGGATCGAGTAAGAAATCCTGCTATTTCAGCACAAATAAACATAATGTACGTGAAATACAATATTATAACGGGTTGAGAAAAAATAATACAAGTGAAATAGTGAGACTCTGGTGGACCCCCCCCCCCTTATGCAAAAGAACCACGATCAGCACGTCCAACCCCTACAATTTACAGCTCACCCACTCATGTGCTCTCTCACCTGATATATTCACGCACACACACGCACACACACATACACACATGCTCACACACCCATATACTCATAAACGCCCATACCTACATCTTAACATTTAAATGCGTACCCGATTCGTGAATATCACCTCGATGATTCTATTCAGATATCATTTTATCCCATCAGTTCCTGACTTTTGGATGAGTGTCAATTACCTTATCATCATCTATAGGTAGGTTAATCAAAACAGCAATACCATCTATACGTCTATACGATCGTTCCCAAAGTTACCTTTTTTTTTTTTCTTTCATAATTCCTCTTAGCATTTTCCATGGGAATCCCTTTCCATATTTTTCCAGTCATTGAACTTCGCTTTAAGCCCCTTTAATGAATATGAAAAAAGGTAATTCATTTTTGTTGTTTTATTGTGGTAGTGTAGTTTAAATCAGTAGTAATAATCAGTAGTAATAATAATCAATAATGATTCATGCACTGATGGATGACGATATAATATCTGCTGTGTATAATGAATGCAGCATGGATCTATGCAAAAGTGGATGAGTATAAAGCCCTGGTGATGTCAGATCTATTATAACGATGCATGCAGCAGATGAAGATGAAGTGATTGGTAGGTTAAGTACAACCCCCCAACACAGCCGTTACAACAGACTAGTTTCACCAGCAATTATAAGAAATAAACTAGCATATGACAGATTATGATCGATGATGACGCTCCAAATAGTAGTTGGTATAATATTGGTTCTCCACCAAAGACCTTGATCAGCCACCATGCGACCAGTGTAGATGGTTCAATCACAATAAAGAAGTGGTTCGTGTCGCTTGTTCTTCCTATCCCTTATTTGTATTACAGTCACAACACACAGATAATCTTTTTTTTTTGTTTTAATTAATTCACACGAATATTTGGCTATAATAACAATGTATCTTCAATTTTTATTTTATTACATCATACAAGCAATACCAAAAACAAACAACAATGCCATGATTTCAATTTTACAGGAAATGTAATGTTCGATGCTATATTAGTTATGCCTATGAAATATATGCTACGTGGAACAACTAATTTAGCTACCGAGTCTGTATGGTTTATATATTATACACAGAAAATGTTCTCTTTTTTTATTATTTGAGAGCACTATGACTCGTTTAAATCATTATTTTTCTTAAAGTTATTTACGGAGTAAACAAGCATAATG
>CAVNZG010001716.1:124574-196121 GCA_963693315.1 Diogma glabrata
CAAAACCATCCCCTACCTCAAGTTATAGCATAATTGGTAAGCGGGTTTAGCCACAGCACCAGCTTTGGTTTCAAATGTAAAAGTTTTGCTTTTCGATTTATGGCCTGTTTAAGGTAGCAAACCTGGTATTTTGACTTATTTCGCTTAAATTGACATCTAGAGATTCTAACCAGCATATTTTTTCAATTTTTTTTTTTGACAAAAATTTTGCAAAATAAGCATGTACTAACCCCTTACCTGTTTTTTAGCGAAAAAAAAAGTTGTCGCAAATTTTGGGGAATGGCATATAAACTGAAAGGTGGGTCCAAAACCATCCCCTACCTCAAGTTATAGCATAATTGGTAAGCGGGTTTAGCCACAGCACCAGCTTTGGTTTCAAATGTAAAAGTTTTGCTTTTCGATTTATGGCCTGTTGAAGGTAGCAAACCTGGTATTTTGACTTATTTCGCTTAAATTGACATCTAGAGATTCTAACCAGCATATTTTTTCAATTTTTTTTTTTGACAAAAATTTTGCAAAATAAGCATGTACTAACCCCTTACCTGTTTTTTTAGCGAAAAAAAAAGTTGTCGCAAATCTTGGGGAATGGCATATAAACTGAAAGGTGGGTCCAAAACCATCCCCTACCTCAAGTTATAGCATAATTGGTAAGCGGGTTTAGCCACAGCACCAGCTTTGGTTTCAAATGTAAAAGTTTTGCTTTTCGATTTATGGCCTGTTTAAGGTAGCAAACCTGGTATTTTGACTTATTTCGCTTAAATTGACATCTAGAGATTCTAACCAGCATATTTTTTCAATTTTTTTTTTTGACAAAAAGTTTGCAAAATAAGCATGTACTAACCCCTTACCTGTTTTTTAGCGAAAAAAAAAGTTGTCGCAAATCTTGGGGAATGGCATATAAACTGAAAGGTGGGTCCAAAACCATCCCCTACCTCAAGTTATAGCATAATTGGTAAGCGGGTTTAGCCACAGCACCAGCTTTGGTTTCAAATGTAAAAGTTTTGCTTTTCGATTTATGGCCTGTTTAAGGTAGCAAACCTGGTATTTTGACTTATTTCGCTTAAATTGACATCTAGAGATTCTAACCAGCATATTTTTTCAATTTTTTTTTTGACAAAAATTTTGCAAAATAAGCATGTACTAACCCCTTACCTGTTTTTTTAGCGAAAAAAAAAGTTGTCGCAAATCTTGGGGAATGGCATATAAAATGAAAGGTGGGTCCAAAACCATCCCCTACCTCAAGTTATAGCATAATTGGTAAGCGGGTTTAGCCACAGCACCAGCTTTGGTTTCAAATGTAAAAGTTTTGCTTTTCGATTTATGGCCTGTTTAAGGTAGCAAACCTGGTATTTTGACTTATTTCGCTTAAATTGACATCTAGAGATTCTAACCAGCATATTTTTTCAATTTTTTTTTTTGACAAAAATTTTGCAAAATAAGCATGTACTAACCCCTTACCTGTTTTTTTAGCGAAAAAAAAAGTTGTCGCAAATCTTGGGGAATGGCATATAAACTGAAAGGTGGGTCCAAAACCATCCCCTACCTCAAGTTATAGCATAATTGGTAAGCGGGTTTAGCCACAGCACCAGCTTTGGTTTCAAATGTAAAAGTTTTGCTTTTCGATTTATGGCCTGTTTAAGGTAGCAAACCTGGTATTTTGACTTATTTCGCTTAAATTGACATCTAGAGATTCTAACCAGCATATTTTTTCAATTTTTTTTTTTGACAAAAATTTTGCAAAATAAGCATGTACTAACCCCTTACCTGTTTTTTTAGCGAAAAAAAAAGTTGTCGCAAATCTTGGGGAATGGCATATAAACTGAAAGGTGGGTCCAAAACCATCCCCTACCTCAAGTTATAGCATAATTGGTAAGCGGGTTTAGCCACAGCACCAGCTTTGGTTTCAAATGTAAAAGTTTTGCTTTTCGATTTATGGCCTGTTTAAGGTAGCAAACCTGGTATTTTGACTTATTTCGCTTAAATTGACATCTAGAGATTCTAACCAGCATATTTTTTCAATTTTTTTTTTTGACAAAAATTTTGCAAAATAAGCATGTACTAACCCCTTACCTGTTTTTTTAGCGAAAAAAAAAGTTGTCGCAAATCTTGGGGAATGGCATATAAAATGAAAGGTGGGTCCAAAACCATCCCCTACCTCAAGTTATAGCATAATTGGTAAGCGGGTTTAGCCACAGCACCAGCTTTGGTTTCAAATGTAAAAGTTTTGCTTTTCGATTTATGGCCTGTTTAAGGTAGCAAACCTGGTATTTTGACTTATTTCGCTTAAATTGACATCTAGAGATTCTAACCAGCATATTTTTTCAATTTTTTTTTTTGACAAAAATTTTGCAAAATAAGCATGTACTAACCCCTTACCTGTTTTTTTAGCGAAAAAAAAAGTTGTCGCAAATCTTGGGGAATGGCATATAAACTGAAAGGTGGGTCCAAAACCATCCCCTACCTCAAGTTATAGCATAATTGGTAAGCGGGTTTAGCCACAGCACCAGCTTTGGTTTCAAATGTAAAAGTTTTGCTTTTCGATTTATGGCCTGTTTAAGGTAGCAAACCTGGTATTTTGACTTATTTCGCTTAAATTGACATCTAGAGATTCTAACCAGCATATTTTTTCAATTTTTTTTTTTGACAAAAATTTTGCAAAATAAGCATGTACTAACCCCTTACCTGTTTTTTTAGCGAAAAAAAAAGTTGTCGCAAATCTTGGGGAATGGCATATAAACTGAAAGGTGGGTCCAAAACCATCCCCTACCTCAAGTTATAGCATAATTGGTAAGCGGGTTTAGCCACAGCACCAGCTTTGGTTTCAAATGTAAAAGTTTTGCTTTTCGATTTATGGCCTGTTTAAGGTAGCAAACCTGGTATTTTGACTTATTTCGCTTAAATTGACATCTAGAGATTCTAACCAGCATATTTTTTCAATTTTTTTTTTTGACAAAAATTTTGCAAAATAAGCATGTACTAACCCCTTACCTGTTTTTTTAGCGAAAAAAAAAGTTGTCGCAAATCTTGGGGAATGGCATATAAACTGAAAGGTGGGTCCAAAACCATCCCCTACCTCAAGTTATAGCATAATTGGTAAGCGGGTTTAGCCACAGCACCAGCTTTGGTTTCAAATGTAAAAGTTTTGCTTTTCGATTTATGGCCTGTTTAAGGTAGCAAACCTGGTATTTTGACTTATTTCGCTTAAATTGACATCTAGAGATTCTAACCAGCATATTTTTTCAATTTTTTTTTTTGACAAAAATTTTGCAAAATAAGCATGTACTAACCCCTTACCTGTTTTTTTAGCGAAAAAAAAAGTTGTCGCAAATCTTGGGGAATGGCATATAAACTGAAAGGTGGGTCCAAAACCATCCCCTACCTCAAGTTATAGCATAATTGGTAAGCGGGTTTAGCCACAGCACCAGCTTTGGTTTCAAATGTAAAAGTTTTGCTTTTCGATTTATGGCCTGTTTAAGGTAGCAAACCTGGTATTTTGACTTATTTCGCTTAAATTGACATCTAGAGATTCTAACCAGCATATTTTTTCAATTTTTTTTTTTGACAAAAATTTTGCAAAATAAGCATGTACTAACCCCTTACCTGTTTTTTTAGCGAAAAAAAAAGTTGTCGCAAATCTTGGGGAATGGCATATAAACTGAAAGGTGGGTCCAAAACCATCCCCTACCTCAAGTTATAGCATAATTGGTAAGCGGGTTTAGCCACAGCACCAGCTTTGGTTTCAAATGTAAAAGTTTTGCTTTTCGATTTATGGCCTGTTTAAGGTAGCAAACCTGGTATTTTGACTTATTTCGCTTAAATTGACATCTAGAGATTCTAACCAGCATATTTTTTCAATTTTTTTTTTTGACAAAAATTTTGCAAAATAAGCATGTACTAACCCCTTACCTGTTTTTTTAGCGAAAAAAAAAGTTGTCGCGAATCTTGGGGAATGGCATATAAACTGAAAGGTGGGTCCAAAACCATCCCCTACCTCAAGTTATAGCATAATTGGTAAGCGGGTTTAGCCACAGCACCAGCTTTGGTTTCAAATGTAAAAGTTTTGCTTTTCGATTTATGGCCTGTTTAAGGTAGCAAACCTGGTATTTTGACTTATTTCGCTTAAATTGACATCTAGAGATTCTAACCAGCATATTTTTTCAATTTTTTTTTTTGACAAAAATTTTGCAAAATAAGCATGTACTAACCCCTTACCTGTTTTTTTAGCGAAAAAAAAAGTTGTCGCAAATCTTGGGGAATGGCATATAAACTGAAAGGTGGGTCCAAAACCATCCCCTACCTCAAGTTATAGCATAATTGGTAAGCGGGTTTAGCCACAGCACCAGCTTTGGTTTCAAATGTAAAAGTTTTGCTTTTCGATTTATGGCCTGTTTAAGGTAGCAAACCTGGTATTTTGACTTATTTCGCTTAAATTGACATCTAGAGATTCTAACCAGCATATTTTTTCAATTTTTTTTTTTGACAAAAATTTTGCAAAATAAGCATGTACTAACCCCTTACCTGTTTTTTTAGCGAAAAAAAAAGTTGTCGCAAATCTTGGGGAATGGCATATAAACTGAAAGGTGGGTCCAAAACCATCCCCTACCTCAAGTTATAGCATAATTGGTAAGCGGGTTTAGCCACAGCACCAGCTTTGGTTTCAAATGTAAAAGTTTTGCTTTTCGATTTATGGCCTGTTTAAGGTAGCAAACCTGGTATTTTGACTTATTTCGCTTAAATTGACATCTAGAGATTCTAACCAGCATATTTTTTCAATTTTTTTTTTTTGACAAAAATTTTGCAAAATAAGCATGTACTAACCCCTTACCTGTTTTTTTAGCGAAAAAAAAAGTTGTCGCAAATCTTGGGGAATGGCATATAAACTGAAAGGTGGGTCCAAAACCATCCCCTACCTCAAGTTATAGCATAATTGGTAAGCGGGTTTAGCCACAGCACCAGCTTTGGTTTCAAATGTAAAAGTTTTGCTTTTCGATTTATGGCCTGTTTAAGGTAGCAAACCTGGTATTTTGACTTATTTCACTTAAATTGACATCTAGAGATTCTAACCAGCATATTTTTTCAATTTTTTTTTTTGACAAAAATTTTGCAAAATAAGCATGTACTAACCCCTTACCTGTTTTTTTAGCGAAAAAAAAAGTTGTCGCAAATCTTGGGGAATGGCATATAAACTGAAAGGTGGGTCCAAAACCATCCCCTACCTCAAGTTATAGCATAATTGGTAAGCGGGTTTAGCCACAGCACCAGCTTTGGTTTCAAATGTAAAAGTTTTGCTTTTCGATTTATGGCCTGTTTAAGGTAGCAAACCTGGTATTTTGACTTATTTCGCTTAAATTGACATCTAGAGATTCTAACCAGCATATTTTTTCAATTTTTTTTTTGACAAAAATTTTGCAAAATAAGCATGTACTAACCCCTTACCTGTTTTTTTAGCGAAAAAAAAAGTTGTCGCAAATCTTGGGGAATGGCATATAAACTGAAAGGTGGGTCCAAAACCATCCCCTACCTCAAGTTATAGCATAATTGGTAAGCGGGTTTAGCCACAGCACCAGCTTTGGTTTCAAATGTAAAAGTTTTGCTTTTCGATTTATGGCCTGTTTAAGGTAGCAAACCTGGTATTTTGACTTATTTCGCTTAAATTGACATCTAGAGATTCTAACCAGCATATTTTTTCAATTTTTTTTTTTGACAAAAATTTTGCAAAATAAGCATGTACTAACCCCTTACCTGTTTTTTTAGCGAAAAAAAAAGTTGTCGCAAATCTTGGGGAATGGCATATAAACTGAAAGGTGGGTCCAAAACCTCAAGTTATAGCATAATTGGTAAGCGGGTTTAGCCACAGCACCAGCTTTGGTTTCAAATGTAAAAGTTTTGCTTTTCGATTTATGGCCTGTTTAAGGTAGCAAACCTGGTATTTTGACTTATTTCGCTTAAATTGACATCTAGAGATTCTAACCAGCATATTTTTTCAATTTTTTTTTTGACAAAAATTTTGCAAAATAAGCATGTACTAACCCCTTACCTGTTTTTTTAGCGAAAAAAAAAGTTGTCGCAAATCTTGGGGAATGGCATATAAACTGAAAGGTGGGTCCAAAACCATCCCCTACCTCAAGTTATAGCATAATTGGTAAGCGGGTTTAGCCACAGCACCAGCTTTGGTTTCAAATGTAAAAGTTTTGCTTTTCGATTTATGGCCTGTTTAAGGTAGCAAACCTGGTATTTTGACTTATTTCGCTTAAATTGACATCTAGAGATTCTAACCAGCATATTTTTTCAATTTTTTTTTTGACAAAAATTTTGCAAAATAAGCATGTACTAACCCCTTACCTGTTTTTTTAGCGAAAAAAAAAGTTGTCGCAAATCTTGGGGAATGGCATATAAACTGAAAGGTGGGTCCAAAACCATCCCCTACCTCAAGTTATAGCATAATTGGTAAGCGGGTTTAGCCACAGCACCAGCTTTGGTTTCAAATGTAAAAGTTTTGCTTTTCGATTTATGGCCTGTTTAAGGTAGCAAACCTGGTATTTTGACTTATTTCGCTTAAATTGACATCTAGAGATTCTAACCAGCATATTTTTTCAATTTTTTTTTTTGACAAAAATTTTGCAAAATAAGCATGTACTAACCCCTTACCTGTTTTTTTAGCGAAAAAAAAAGTTGTCGCAAATCTTGGGGAATGGCATATAAACTGAAAGGTGGGTCCAAAACCATCCCCTACCTCAAGTTATAGCATAATTGGTAAGCGGGTTTAGCCACAGCACCAGCTTTGGTTTCAAATGTAAAAGTTTTGCTTTTCGATTTATGGCCTGTTTAAGGTAGCAAACCTGGTATTTTGACTTATTTCGCTTAAATTGACATCTAGAGATTCTAACCAGCATATTTTTTCAATTTTTTTTTTGACAAAAATTTTGCAAAATAAGCATGTACTAACCCCTTACCTGTTTTTTTAGCGAAAAAAAAAGTTGTCGCAAATCTTGGGGAATGGCATATAAACTGAAAGGTGGGTCCAAAACCATCCCCTACCTCAAGTTATAGCATAATTGGTAAGCGGGTTTAGCCACAGCACCAGCTTTGGTTTCAAATGTAAAAGTTTTGCTTTTCGATTTATGGCCTGTTTAAGGTAGCAAACCTGGTATTTTGACTTATTTCGCTTAAATTGACATCTAGAGATTCTAACCAGCATATTTTTTCAATTTTTTTTTTTGACAAAAATTTTGCAAAATAAGCATGTACTAACCCCTTACCTGTTTTTTTAGCGAAAAAAAAAGTTGTCGCAAATCTTGGGGAATGGCATATAAACTGAAAGGTGGGTCCAAAACCATCCCCTACCTCAAGTTATAGCATAATTGGTAAGCGGGTTTAGCCACAGCACCAGCTTTGGTTTCAAATGTAAAAGTTTTGCTTTTCGATTTATGGCCTGTTTAAGGTAGCAAACCTGGTATTTTGACTTATTTCGCTTAAATTGACATCTAGAGATTCTAACCAGCATATTTTTTCAATTTTTTTTTTTGACAAAAATTTTGCAAAATAAGCATGTACTAACCCCTTACCTGTTTTTTTAGCGAAAAAAAAAGTTGTCGCAAATCTTGGGGAATGGCATATAAACTGAAAGGTGGGTCCAAAACCATCCCCTACCTCAAGTTATAGCATAATTGGTAAGCGGGTTTAGCCACAGCACCAGCTTTGGTTTCAAATGTAAAAGTTTTGCTTTTCGATTTATGGCCTGTTTAAGGTAGCAAACCTGGTATTTTGACTTATTTCGCTTAAATTGACATCTAGAGATTCTAACCAGCATATTTTTTCAATTTTTTTTTTTGACAAAAATTTTGCAAAATAAGCATGTACTAACCCCTTACCTGTTTTTTTAGCGAAAAAAAAAAGTTGTCGCAAATCTTGGGGAATGGCATATAAACTGAAAGGTGGGTCCAAAACCATCCCCTACCTCAAGTTATAGCATAATTGGTAAGCGGGTTTAGCCACAGCACCAGCTTTGGTTTCAAATGTAAAATTTTTGCTTTTCGATTTATGGCCTGTTTAAGGTAGCAAACCTGGTATTTTGACTTATTTCGCTTAAATTGACATCTAGAGATTCTAACCAGCATATTTTTTCAATTTTTTTTTTTGACAAAAATTTTGCAAAATAAGCATGTACTAACCCCTTATCTGTTTTTTAAGCGAAAAAAAAAGTTGTCGCAAATCTTGGGGAATGGCATATAAACTGAAAGGTGGGTCCAAAACCATCCCCTACCTCAAGTTATAGCATAATTGGTAAGCGGGTTTAGCCACAGCACCAGCTTTGGTTTTAAATGTAAAATTTTTGCTTTTCGATTTATGGCCTGTTTAAGGTAGCAAACCTGGTATTTTGACTTATTTCGCTTAAATTGACATCTAGAGATTCTAACCAGCATATTTTTTCAATTTTTTTTTTGACAAAAATTTTGCAAAATAAGCATGTACTAACAAGCGAAAAAAAGTTGTCGCAAATCTTGGGGAATGGCATATAAACTGAAAGGTGGGTCCAAAACCATCCCCTACCTCAAGTTATAGCATAATTAGTAAGCGGGTTTAGCCACAGCACCAGCTTTGGTTTCAAATGTAAAATTTTTGCTTTTCGATTTATGGCCTGTTTAAGGTAGCAAACCTGGTATTTTGACTTATTTCGCTTAAATTGACATCTAGAGATTCTAACCAGCTTATTTTTTCAATTTTTTTTTTTGACAAAATTTTGCAAAATAAGCATGTACTAACCCCTTACCTGTTTTTTTAGCGAAAAAAAAAGTTGTCGCAAATCTTGGGGAATGGCATATAAACTGAAAGGTGGGTCCAAAACCATCCCCTACCTCAAGTTATAGCATAATTGGTAAGCGGGTTTAGCCACAGCACCAGCTTTAATTAATAATAATTTTTTTTTAACCTATCGTTTGGATATACTAAAGGCTTCATACTTTTGATTGGTAAGTATGTCATTTTTGTCTATTAACCGAAACGGTGAAATGATTAGAAAAAATTAATTTTTAAATTTTTAATTAATCATATTCTGGACCGAAATTTTTCAACACATCATGATGTTACAAATTTTATCATCTACACCAAATATGTTGTTGGTTTGGAATGGTAGATATGTAATACATGTTTCTAAAATTAAGTGAAGACTTAATATACTTGTAACTTGATACTTGATAACATCGATTATATCGATTTAAAGCTCAAAATTACGAGACGGAAATCGCACAAATTCTATACAAAGAAGCATAGCTTATGTATGATAAAAAAAAGGCGAAAAAAAAAGAATTTAAAGTTGTTGATCTATGGGTGTGACAACCACGCGTACTTTTAGTCCCTGCTATTGGCATATGAGTTATCGTGAGATATCGTATACCACTGGCAATTGCAGTGAAATCTCATTAGCCAAAGTGATATTTTAGGGGTGCTGGCGGATGA
Source organism: Diogma glabrata (assembly GCA_963693315.1). Classification (NCBI taxonomy): domain Eukaryota; kingdom Metazoa; phylum Arthropoda; class Insecta; order Diptera; family Cylindrotomidae; genus Diogma; species Diogma glabrata. Next base: position 134,031 of record CAVNZG010001716.1, read on the forward strand.
AGTATTTTCAGTCAACGACACCATCCCTTACTCTAAGTTATGGAATATTCTTTGATGATACGCTAATTTTTTTAAAAATAAAATGCGTTTGGTAGTATAAATTACAAGGCGTGTCACAACAACACATAAAAAACTTCGAGGAACAAGGTCCCACAACAACATGCTTTCTAAGGTGTTGATAGACGCAAATTTTTCTATGATATGTTTTGATTATTTTAAATATAAAAATGTGTATAATAGTTGCTTGGAATGCTGATAGATGTGAAACCCAGAATAATTTTAATGATTTTAATTTAAACATACTGAAATTTTAATTTGCAAAGCAACAATAATTGAAAGATACAAAAAACACAGCTATTTCACAGTTTTATGTTTTCACTTCTGTCGGCAGTCCCAAGACTGCCTTCATTTTTTGAATAAGTTTCTGTGCCTTTGGAGAAATTGGTGATTCATTAGCAGCTTTAACTGAATGTACGTACAATAACTAAACTTACATACATTAAATCGAAATAATATTAAAATATCATCCCTTTTAATGATCGTTGTACAAATGATACGCATTTTTAATCTTGTATCTAAATTCTAAAATAAAAACGAATGTAGTTATCGCGTGATTAAGAAATATTTATCATTTTCGTAAAAGAAACGAAATCCTTTTGTTTTTAAATCATTTTTAAGCGAATAAATATTAAAATAAAAATCTAAATTTATTTCCTTTATTAGTTTCCGTTGCTTCCTTTTTCTTTGTTTAGCTCACCCTTTTTTCGCCAATTCCATTCAACAATTTATTCAAAATATTTATTCTAAGGTGTTTTGTTTTCTAACGAATCAAAGGCAAATAGAACAAGGATTTGTTTGTTAGAAATGAAAGCGAATTTAATTGTTTCGAGGGAAATTAAATTTATGCTTAATAGACTGAGATTCCTAAAATATGCGGCTTTTGAAAATGAAATGTTTCGCAACAGCGAAGGTAAACATTAAAATCTGTAGCAGCGATAAATTCCTCGTCAAGCTAATAATTAAATTAAATTAATAAAAAATGAATAAATTAAATTAATTAACGCCAATAAATTAAATTAATAACTCAATTAAACTAGCCGACATTATAAAAACAATAACCTAATAATTTGTAACAAACCAGATGGATATATTCACATAATTTTATGTTTTGATATATTATAGAAGGAATATACGAAACGAAAGGAAAAACAAGCGTAGTACGTATGAGAATGAATGAGCAAGTAACTACTTTTATATCAGTGAAATTACTTTACTTTTCTTGATTTAACTAAATTACTTTATTTTATTAAATTTTATAATGATGACTCGTGGTAGCAATCAAAATTATGATTGATTTAAACATTCTCGTTATACGTACATACACAACAAACGAACATATTTTGGCTATTATTTTTGGTTTAACTATTCGACTAGTACAGTGTTTTTGATTGATGTTATTCCTCTGAATCCGATTAATATTTTTTATACAGTTCGTTGTTGTAATATATTATTTATAACAATACGAATAAAAATGTTTTAGATTTTTATTTTTGAAAGTGATACAGAAAATATAAATTAGTATTTAATTTGTATATTAATGACCAAATTTTTGTGTGTTTTTTGTTAATTTTATTTTTTATTTGTCGATATAAAGAATTAAGATTGTTGGATTAAATAACACAAATTTTTATTGTTTTGCTATTTTCGTTCACATCAGCCTTACATTCCTATTTCAAGAACCTTGATTGACTATGTGGAGCATTGTTAGAGTCATACACTCGATTACTGAACATATGTGTAAATTTAACAATTTACTTTTAATATTAAAAAAATTACTGTCGGGGTGGTGTTCAAACCAAATGATGTTCTTGAGCCCGATATAATTCAAGCATATAGAGCATTGTTGCAATACTTTTGAGTTAATAGTGTAGTTTCCAGATCTGTTAGAGCAGCATGGCTATCAAAAACAATTTTAGTGATCTTGCCATACCATTAAGGGTCGTTGTTCGCTTCGATGCTGTTTTATGGCAAATAGCTCGAAAGATGGACCAGTATTTGTCAAGTGGAAATTGCAACCCAAGATCTTCATGTCTGAAGTAGGCCGCAACTCCTGTACCATTTTCCTGAGTGATCTGTGTAAATGTCCAACGTATTGGTTACAACTTCTCAATTTCTCTTCTCAACTACAAACCCTTCCTCAATCGTTAGAATTACAACTCTATATGGGCAAAAGGCAGTTAGAGGTATTCTGTCATGAGTCGGCATGGAAAAATCTGTAAGGTATTCTTCCAGATTCCGCCATATCGTTTGATGCTTTTCCTGTAGCCCACTCTCTAAAAATGAAATAGTGGATTTTCACTGATTCACAGTACATATACCCTGTTTAACACAGTTTCAAGTATACCACTTTGAATCAGTGAATATTTACTGTTCTAATCAGTGAAATAAATAAATTCGTAATATTAAATATTTTATTACTAAATGAATCAGTGATCAATTCACTGAATGATTTGCCAATATCACTATTTTTACAGTGAAAAAATTTTCACTAATTTAATCAGTGAAAATTCCACTAATTCAAGTTTAGAGAGCATGGTAGTGCCAAAGAGTTTAAGCCTTTTTAAATCCTTATGAGCCTCCAGTTTTAAAAATACATGCATAAGAGTAAGCCCTAATAAGACCTGCAAAATGGTAGAATGAGTTGTCCTGAAAGTTCTTGTTATACGTAAGCAAGTCCGCTCTGGTGCTGTTTTGAATTTATTAATCGTTGTCCCAACAAAGGTTCGAGATAACCATTCATGGGAACCATATCTGACAATGGGTCTTACAACTACTTTATATAAACAGTAGACCATTTTCTAAGTTACCCCCTGTGTGCTGACAAAAGCCCTCCTGCACCACAACAGAACTCGAGTTGCGTTTGCACGAGCTTTGCTTTAAAATTATTGAGTTTGGAAACTATTATTTTTAGAACAAAAATTGAAAATAGTCCGTCGTTACAGTCTTTGAAGGAGTTTGAGTATTGCTAAATAATCTTAGATTATCTAGTCTTGCTAAATGATCTTTTTCCAATGCTTTCATTTGTGGAGGACCCTCTGGTGATGGTCTCAATCGACTCACAGTACTTTTTGTAAGATATTTTCTTTGGTTTAAGAATAAGCCTTTTAAAAAGATTCCTTATTTCACTGTAAGAGGTTAATCAGCTTCATTGCGAGATATAAAGTTTTTGTTCAGAAAACTCCAAAACTGCCTTGTGCGCACCACGTTGTATCGTTGCGGGCACGATTTCTTAAAGCACTGAACTAGCCGATGGTTGAGCTGCTCAACGGCCACATCTATACGCCGAACCTTTCTTCATTACAAGGTCCCTGAAGCGCTACCACTGCGTCTGTCGATGCCGGTAGATGCAAACCTCCACTGAGATCCGTTTTATTTGAAAATCAATAAATCTATGATCGCTCATAGATATTTCCATAGACACTCTGCAACCACTGATCTCTTCCAAAAGAGATCTGGAGCATTGTCTATGGTTTCTTGCTGTAGGCAGTTAACAAAACTGGGCTCTCTTTAAGAATTTTGTATTTCTAAATTAGTATAGTAGCCAAGTACTTTAAAAGAGACTGACTTATAGCTACTCTATGTATGGGTAGTTCCGTAGCCCACCGGATTATGTATTAATACGTATTAAATCCTAACGATTACCGAAATTTAAAGAAAGTCGGAAATAGCTCGGCAACTCAACAACATTTTGCAAAAGTGTCACTATAAATACCTTTACTGATTAACCTAAACGAGGGAGAAGAAAGTTGCTTGCATATATTCCCTCACTGTACTTTGTTGATATCAACACATTTACGGCGAGACCGGTTAATAGGATGATTCATTTCACCAAAAACATATTTACTTGTTTTTTTTTGTTAATTGTAAAACATAAACCAAAATTGGGATCACCCTTTTATTAACAAATAATCAAATCATATAGAATAGAATAGAATTAAGTATAGAATTGCTTATTAAGAATAGAAATTGAATAGAAAAGAATTGAATAGAATTGCTTATTAAGATGATATGGAGATGAAGATTTGAAATGAGAAATTTATTATTTGTATACGATGGAAGGGATAATAGAAAAGAAACAAAATTCTGAAGAATCTTACTATAAATACTTGACCATTTTATTCTGTCAGAGGATTAGGAGAATTTAAATCAAAAATGAACATTATTATAATGAGTAGTGTTATTGTCTCTCTGTTTCGCGGTTACATCCTATGCAGGGATTTTGCCGTCTGTGCAATCAACTTCCAATCATCTCGTTCCATGACCCGTTGACCCCAGTTTCGACATCCTATATCACGAAGGTCTTGGATGATGTCATCACGCCAGCGTTGTCTAGGTCTTCCTCTTCGACGAACACCAGCTGGTTGTTGTTGGAACGCTTTTTTATCATTCTATCTTAAATCGTAGTCCGGATACAGTTTCCGAGGTCGTTCTTGAAATGAGTCCGAGATAATCCGAGGCCAGTGTACCGAATTCATGAACAATAACTTTTCAAGGAAATGGGGTGTTAGCCCTTCGCTCAACCCAATTTTTCGTGAATGGGTTCGTTCTGCATCTTAAGGTCACCAGAAACAACCTTTTTACACGTTTTCATAGCGAGCCGCTTGATCCAAGACAGACGCCCACTCCAAGCCGTCCCTAACATGGAGAACAGACGCTTGAGTGGCATTGGTTTTGTGGCGCCAATGACTCGCCATGATGCAGAATCATTGAGTATAAGCAGTATTTACTCTGCTCCTCTCAACTACACCAACCTAATTCTGTGCGTTACCCAGGCTGCACGGCGTGGATGTAAAATTTCGAATCTTCGCTACCTCAATGTTATTGCGGCTAGTGTTATTGTGGCACAAGAAAATGTTTATTCTGTAACGACATTGTTCATATTTAAATTCCCTTAATGTAGTCTAATATTAATACATATATAGGACTACAAATTGACCAAGCTATATTGTCAGCCATTGATTTCACATTGATTGGATACAATCAATAATGACTATACAATCGTGACTACGGATGTTAATTAGAATAGAAATCAGAAATGTTCCCAATTATATGAATTCACACAAAGTATTGTCTAGAAATTTAATGCAAAAATTCCCTTAATTAAATTAATTTTTAATATTGGTGTTTTTATTCTAACATAGTTAAGTTTTTGATGCTTTTTATTAATTTTTGTGTGTTAAGAGGTTTAACTAGCAGCAATTTTTAAAATCTAACCAAAAATCCAAACAAATTTGTATTTTTAAATATAAGCGTGTTGTATTAGGAAACGGCCTCGAAGATAGCGAAACCGTTGTTTTACCATTCCGATTACGATTAAAAATATTAAATCGATAGTGGCTGAAAAAAAAATGCAACGGATGAACATGAATTGGATGCCCGAAATTGTGTTCGAAGAGGTGAAAATAACTCGTCTAAAGTTCTTCGCATAAAAGTGAACGAGAAGTTGAATATGAAAAGTATTTTGAGCTTAATTTTGTAAATTGGCGCCTATACAAATATAGCTCGTCATCAGTATTTGAAAGTAGTAGATTTATTTCAATGAGGATTATATGTGTACGAATTTTTGAACGAGCCATCAGGCAATAATTTGGAGGAGGATGGAGGATGTTCTATCAGTGCCTGAGTTTGATATTAATTCAAATCTTACAATAGTTCTATAACTAATCAAAAAAAAAAAGGGGAACATGCAAACAACTCATTAATGTCAGTTTTTTTGATTTATTTTCTATAATTTCTGAATCAAACCTTATACTTCTTTAAAAGTGAGTGTTCTATGCTCGAGTAATAATATTTCATCATCGATTACATTCCCTTTCAATTGTACAGAACTTCTCGACATAAGGCAAACACCGATTTTTTTATTTTGACTAATCTTTCCATGAATATCGACTGGCTTACACTAACTTTGATTTTGACCTCACATTCGACAGTAAAATTCACAATGGGACTTTTACTAGAGCTGACCACCCAAAAAGTGTCAATTTTATAATATTTTCTCTATTCTGTTGCAGATGGCGTATCGTAAGCATGCTAAGAAATTAGGCTTCTTATTTTTAGATTGAAAATTTTTATTACCGATATCACTGGGTATAGGTCCGCACCTAGCAAATGTGCAATGCGTGCGTCGCTAATACTAAAAGATAGCGAAACCTAAAATAAATTCCCAATTTTTTCATTTCTCATTGTCAACAATAACAACAAAAATTAAATATGTGAACAAGACGAGCAATAAAAAACATATTTGAAACAACCACACAACACTAGTTTAAACAATTTTTTATTCGTCTGCATATTAAAGTGTTACTTTATTACTGTGATTTGCGGCTTTAAATTATCACTTTTCAACTATTTATTTTGTTGTCATAGCTAACAGGTCGTTCAATAAGTCCGTAGGATAAGTAAGAAAAAAACAACATTTTGACAAAACTCGATTTTTTTATTCAACATAGTTGCCTTCGAGGGCGATACAACGAGTATAGCGATTTTCCAACTTTTCTATACCACTTTTATAGTACGATTTCTCTTTCTCGTCAAAATAGGCCTCAGTTTCAGCGATTACTTCATCATTGGACTTAAATTTCTTTCCAGCAAGCATTCTCTTGAGATCTGAAAACAGGAAAAAGTCGCTGGAGGCTAAATCTGGAGAATATGGTGGGTGGGTAAGCAATTCAAAGCCCAATTCATTCAATTTTGCCATCGTTTTCATCGATCTGTGACACGGTGCATTATCTTGGTGAAACAACACTTTTTCTTTTGCAAATGTGGCCGTTTCTTTGCGATTTCAGCCTTCAATCGATCCAAAATTTCACAGTAATACTCGCTGTTGATGGTTCTTTTTTGGAGATAGTCGATGAATATTATTCCGTTCGTATCCCAAAATACAGACGCCATCACCTTACCGGCCGACTGTTGCGTCTTTGCTCGCTTTGGATTTTTTTTTTTTTTTTAATTCAAAGTTAGGCATGTTTAGTTTTAATTATAATAAATTATAAATTAACGTCTCTGAATATCCGAAGATACCATGCCAACTAGGGATAAGAATGGAATGCAAATTAAGATTCTCTGAGGATTCGGTTCGTCGACTGCTGTCCACTCAGCTGACAGACTTTTGGATTCTGGTGTGTCATTGTGAAGCCATGTCTCATCCATTGTCACATATCTACGATAGAATTCCCTTTTATTGCGGTTTAACAGTGCCAAAGACTCCTCCGAAGCATCGATTCGTTGTTGTTTTTGGTCACAGTCGCTCACGCGGCACCCAATTTGCACAGAGCTTTCGCATACCCAAATGTTCATGTAAAATGGTAAAAACACTACCATCTGCTACCTTTACAATGTCAGCTATTTCGTGCCCAATTGCGATCGTTCATAACCAATTTGTGGATTTTTTTTATGTTTTCTGGAATAACAGCCTCATTTGGGCGTCCACTGCGCTCTGCATCTTTTGTGCTGGTACGACCACATTTAAATTCAGCCATCCACTTCTCTTCCATTTTTCTCGATGGAGCAGAGTTTGGATAATGTTTATCAAGCCATTGTTTGGTTTCCACTGTATTTTTTTTCATCAAAAAGCAATGCTTTATTAAAATTCGAAATTCACTTTTTTCCATTTTTTTTCAAAAACAAAAGTTGCTTCACACAAAATGCTATAACTCACGAATAAATAGTCAGATTGCTGTCAAATTTATACACGTATCGTTTGAAGGTTAGTGCTAAATAAAAATCATATGGAAAAAATTCTAGTAACGCCATCTATGTGTCATCCTATGGACTTATTGAATGACCTCGTACGTCCAAAAAAGTAAAAAGCATTTGTATTTGTTTAAATTCTATGAAAAATAAAATTTTTTATCAAAGCAACCCTCAAATTCAAAATTACATTATCCAATTAAAATAGTTGTTATCATTTGTTGTCATAGCTACACAATAATTTGGAAAAAATAATAAATATTTTGTCAAAGGTTACTTGTTCCACATATTTTTATTTTAAAATTTATGAAAATTTATAACTTTAATTTAGGATAAACCAATTTTCTTAAAATATTTTGCTTGCGGCGAATAAAAAATAGTATATGATGCACGGACGTAAGCTATTTGGGACTTAATGTGGGTGTAAATCTCGGCTAGCGCCTCGATTTGCCAACTCCACATCCGTCCAAAATCTTTAGCTTTACGTCCTAGCATCATAATGTACTATTTGTTTGAGTTGGTTTCAAGAAAACAAAAAGCCTAAAAAATTTTACATAGTTTTCCAGCTTTTTGAAATATTTGCCTTACTTTATGCAAAAATGTTGTGGTTTTTCTTTGTGACACTTTTGCTTTGAAATGATATATCCACTTCAAAAATACTTGCAAAATACAAATAGTAGCCCTATTATACCAATTGCTCTCTTTTTTTCAAATTTTTCAAAATTTTGTTTTAGCTTTTGAACACGTGGCATTATATGTCTTATAGTTAGACTGCGTTCCAGTTGATGCTAAATTGTCCTAAAAGTGCTAAATCAATTCAGTCAACTATTTTATTTGACTAAATCAATATTTTGTTTCTAAATAATTGTAAAGAAACTAATGTTTTGATCAATATCGGACAACTTGATCACATAAATTAAATTTATAATTGCGAGATTTCGCTAAATTAAATTTAGATTTAGCAGTTTAGTACAATTTAACAACTAATTGGAACCCAGTTTTAAGCTTTGATTACGATTAGTTTAATTTATCAGGGAACATGTAATAAATTATTGTATAAGAGGCCAGTTAATTAAAGTCAAATTTAATATGACGATAAAATTTTACAAATCATTTAAAATTTTATTTTGGTTTTGTAAAGTTGCGCTAATTTTACAAAAAACGATGTCAATAGTAATTTTTCTGGGCTAGAGTTGATATTTTTGGATGACACTAGAAAATGTTTACGGGACGAAAAACAGGCTAACTTCACAATTCACATACACATATGAAGATGGGTGTTTGCGACCACCCTATATTAAATAATAATACTTGTTTAACCAGTAAACACAATTCCCACTTTTTTAAATAACAAAAATCAAGTCAATAGTTAGTAAAATAAAATCAATGTTTTTTAGTCTCTCTTTGATCTTTGTAATACACAGTCAATTAAAGAAACCAAAATAAAACAATTATATCTGTCAAAAAGAATAAAACCGCATGGTACTTTTATTGAAATTACAAAATCGATTTGGATCGTGAAAATTGGCAACTATAAGCAAATCATCTAAACAATGGGTATAACCAACATAGATTCTTAGCGCTCCTCATTTTTATTTTTAGAGCGAGTTTACTCGTTTATATCATCGTTGTACAATATTAGGTATTCAAGTATGTTTGAAAATCACAAAAGCGTTCACCAACCGTAGCAATTCTCACTTCATCCTAAATAGCCCCAAAATTATAATGTTCATTTCTTCAATGGAATCCTTCCAGGGGATTTCAATACAATATAAAGAATTGGATGGTTAACATTTGCGACATAAACTGGTCATAATAAACATTCTTTATAATATTAAAAAATTAACATAATCATTTTAAAAAATCAATATTTTAGATCTTAAACTAACCTAATAAAAAATGTTTGTCAATTGAATGGTCAGTTACTTAAGTTTTTTTTGTTTTCTTAAATAATAATTTGTTTTATTTAAATTGTCAACTGAAGGTCAACTTTAACTGCTAAACTAAAATAAATAATAAAAGTATAAAACTAATTGTTTACCAAAATTTCTTTCAATTGTAATATTATTTGTTTCTGCGCCTTATCAACTTCAAATATCAAAAAACTAACCTGACCAGCAATAAAAAAAAATTAAATCTCTGACAATGTAGACCCCTGGGGTGTATTAATTGAAAATCAAATAAAATTTAATAACATCAGAATTTAAAAATACTTTCGTGTAATAAAAGTTGTTTGATATTATAATTCTATTGTTAATTGTAACAATAACAAAAAAAAAAAAATTAAAAATTCTGGTCTATATCCGCCTACAAAAAAAATTTTTTTAAGATTTAATTATTCTAAAAGAAAATCCTTTTAATAATAAAACTTTTGGTCATTAAATCTGAACAAATAAAACAAAAGAGATTTTGGTTTAAATGGTCAAAACAAATATAAAAATTTGTAATTAGGGTTTCCAAATTCATTGAATACAGAAAAAAACAGAACAGAAAAACAGAATTAAAACGAAGGTCGTTTTGTGATTGAATGTAAATTGATGGAAAAATAAGTTTTATTTGAATTGAATAAATAAATATAATTTGTAGATGACAAAGGTTTATTTGGATAGGCAATCTGAAAATTCTTTTGATGATACCGACACTCAATCAATGAAGAAATTCTTCCAGAATCAAGAGACATTTTTGTTTTCAACTCTCTCTCTCTCTCTGGCGTTTACATCCCATGGAGGGATTTTGCCGTCTGTGCATTCAGCTTCCAATCGTCTCGTTCCATAACCAGTTGACCCCAGTTTCGACATCCTATATCACGAAGGTCTTGGATGATGTCATCACGCCAGCGTTGTCTAGGTCTTCCTCTTCGACGAACACCAGCTGGTTGTTGTTGGGACGTTTTTTTGATCATTCTATCTAATGGTGCCCTTTCTACATGACCAAACCATCTAGTCCGGTTAGATTTAATGAATCCGATTACATCGCAGCCTCCAAGAAGCTGCCTGATTTCATGATTCATTCGGATTCTATACTGATTTTCACCAACTTTACATGGACCATAAATTGTTCGTATGACTTTCCTCTCGAATGTTGATAGAATTCTACAATCGGAGGAAGTCAGTGTCCAGCTTTCGCTTCCAAAGGTAAGCACAGGTCGAATTAATGCTTTGTAAAGTGTGAGTTTGCACGACTGCGAAAGATGTTTGGATCGCAAAAGTTTTGAGTATGCGTAGAAAACTCTGTATGCGGCTGAGACACGGGCTTTAATATCTGCCTGCATGTCATTTGACGATGTTATTACAGACCCGAGGTATTTGAAGTTTTCTACACGTTCCACTTCATAGTAGCCAGTATTCAGATTGCCGGGAGGTATATTCCTGGATGTTGTTAAAAGTTTAGTCTTGCCGGTGTTAATGCATAATCCAAGTCGTTTAGCATTTCTTTCAAGCTGAGAGAGACTATCCTTGATATCGCTTGTTCTACGTCCGAGAAGCACAATATCATCTGCATAGCCAAGAATTTGACTAGATTTGTTAAATATACAGTTTTGTGTCTCAATGCGGCTTTTTCTTATCGCGTACTCAAGCGCCAAATTAAATAGTACGGGCGCGAGTGCATCACCTTGTCGAACACCTGATGTTATATCGAAAGGATCAGAAACTGACCCTTCGATTACTATTCTACAATTTGATCCCGATGTTGTGAGTTTGCACAGAGAAACAAGTTTCTCTGGGATACCAAGGCATATGAGTGCGGACCAGAGGTTGTCGCGGATGATACTATCATATGCTTGCCTGAAATCAACGTAGAGCTGGTGAATGCTGATGTTGCACTCCCAACATTTTTCCAGAATCATCCTTAAGGTAAAACATTGATCTGTGGTTGAACGGTTGGGACGAAAACCACCCTGATAGTCGCCGATGATAGATTCGGCGAACGGGATGAGCCGAGCGAGTACGACATTAGCTAGTATTTTATATGCAGTGTTCAACAGTGCGATTCCACGATAATTCGCACACTTTAGGCGGTCACCTTTTTTATGTAGCGGAACAACGAGAGCTGTTTTCCATTCAGCAGGTAGTTCTTCTTGGTCCCAGATTGCAAGAATCAGATCATATATACGTGAGACCAGAGCTGCTCCTCCATTCTTAAATAGTTCTGCAGGGATTCCATCGATACCTGGTGATTTGCCATTTTTTAATTTTTTGATGGCAGCTTCCACTTCTTCTATTGTTGGGTAAGGGACAAAAATCTCCTCACTTGACGGAGCAATTGCTCGAATAGGATGAACTTCATTCGTCCTATTCAGTAGGTCTTGAAAGTGGGATCGCCATACTTCCAGCACATCACGTTCACTTGTTGTAAGCTCGTTGTTTCCATTTTTGATGGCTGTAGATCTTGGGTGGAAATCTTTGGTCAGGTTCCGCGCATTGGCAAAACACTCTTTCGAATTTCCATTAGCCGCATGTTGGTTGATGTTTTCGATACAGCTCTTCATGTGTTCGCGTTTCTTTTTCCGTAGGAGTTTTGCTGAGGCTTTTCTGGCGCATAGATAATCAGTTTGGGAGCTTCGGGTGTTCCTTGTTAACCATTTTTCTCGCAGTTTTTGTTTGTGCTCAATGCTTTCGCGGCACTCGTCATCAAACCATTCGTTACGTGATTTCGGTGGTCGTTCTCCGATTGTAGTTTGTGCTGCGGATATGATGGTTGATTGAAGCGTTTGCCATTCTTCTTGTATGTTTAAGATGATAATTTGCACTTATACTTGAAGATGACAAGCATATGATCGGTGTCCATATCAGCACCTCTGTAGGATCGAACGTCAGTTACACTTGTAGAGTGTCTCTTAGAAATCATGACGTGATCGATTTGATTTTCAGTTCTTCCATCATTTGATTTCCACGTTGCTTTGTGGATTCTCTTATGAGGGAAGAAAGTGCTAGAAATTACTAGATCATACATCATAGCCAGTTCAGCTGCGCGAAAGCCGTTATTGTTACTGGTATGATGCAAGCTGTTAGGGCCGACATGTGTTTTAAGTTCTGCACTTCTACCAATTTGCGCATTGAAGTCACCTACCACGATTTTTATATCGTGCCGCGGGATGTTATTGATGACTTCTTCGAGTTCTAGAAAGAACAGGTCTTTAATGTCATCTGCTTTGTCTTCAGTAGGTGCATGAACATTGATGATCGTTATATTAAATTTTTGCGTACGGATTCTCATTGTGCATATCCGCATATTAATTGGGCGAAAGTCGATAACATGTTGATTCACGCGACGATGTATGAGAAAGCCAACTCCAAATTCTCCTCCGTTTTCATGACCGCAATAGTAGAGAGTGTATCCCTTGGCTGTTTCGTGGATTCCACTCCCTGGCCATCTTAGTTCTTGTAACACCACTATATCCAGTGTATAGCTATTGATTTGGTTTGTAAGTTTCAGTAGATCTCCTGGTCTTCTAAGGCTTAGCACGTTCCAGGTTCCCATTTTTAAATCGTAGTCCGGGTACAGTTTCCGAGGTCGTTCTAATAATGAATCCGAGATAATCCGAGGCCTGTGTACAGAATTCATGACAAGTAGTTTTTTACGGAAATGGGGTGTTAGCCCTTCGCCCAACCCAAATTTTCGTGAATGGGTTCGTTCTGCATCTTAAGGTCACCTGAAACAACCTTTTTACATGTTTATATAGCGAGCCGCTTGATCCAAGACAGACGCCCGCTACAAACCGCCCCTAACATGGAGAACAGACGCTTGCTACACAAGACAGACGCCCGCTCCAAGCCGCCCCTAACATGGAAAACAGACGCTTGAGTTGCATTGGTTTTGTGGCGCCAATGACTCGCCATGGTGCAGAATCATTGAGTATAAGCAGTATTTACTCTGCCCCTCTCAACTACACCAACCTAATTCTGTTAGCATTACCCAGGTAGCACGGCGTGGACGTAGAATTTCGGATTTCACTACCCTTTGTTTTCAACAGTCTGCTTTAATTATCTAATTTGCTTTTTATTCGCCTGCATATTAAAGTTATTACTTTATTACTGTGAATTGCGGCCGTAAAGTGTCACTTTTTAACCATATATTTTGGTGTCATAGTTACGTCCAAAAAAGTAAAAACGATTTGTATTTGTTTAAATTCTATTAAATAGAAATTTTTATCAAAGCAAACCTTAAATTCAAAATTTCATTATCCAATTAAAATAGTTGTTATCATAGCAATGGTGTCATAGCAATACGATAATTGGGAAAAGATAACAAATATTTTGTCAAAGGTAACTTGTTCCACATATTTTTATTTCAAAATTTATGCAAATTTATAATTTTAATTTAGAATAAACATTTTTTTTTAATATTTTGCTTGCAGCGAACAAAAATAGATCATATACTATACGGCACGGACGTAAGCTATTTTGGACGTAATGTGGGTGCAAATCTCGGCTAGCGCCTCAACTCGCAAGCTCCACTGTAACGTCGCCTACATTCACCTAAATAATACTAAAATCAATTCATATTCTTTTTCTAATTCAATAAAAATTTATTTCAATCATTTCAGTTCATTTTTACAATAATAATAATTTTAAAATTTTCAAATAATTAACGGCCAACTCAATTTCGAATTATAAATATAAAAATAAACGAACGCACCATTTTATTTTCATTTTTAACGAATAGAATTGTTACTCAGTTTTGCTCTATCTTCCTTTTCCCGATTCATTGGAAATGTCAAAAAAATCACATTTTTTCATAAATTCATTCCATGTTTGCCTATCAAACAATTCGAAGTTTAATTGTGAAATGGAAAACATTAAATTCAGTTTTGTTTCAAAACAAGTTTTCTAATGAAAAATTCTGTGATATTTAAAAATTTCGATGTTTAACCATTAAAAAAATTAAGATAAAAGTTTTAGTAAAGCAAAGTTAAAAAAGTCCAAGCGGCACGTATATCCGCTAGAAATAGGTAGATTTCGAGATCAGACAGTTTTGTGTGCCAGTAGAATCTGATGTATCAGATTAGTTTAAACAAAACAAACTAATTTCAAACAGATATCGAACAAATTTTAAAAAGATAATTAGCTACCTACAAGCAAAATTATATCTATCCAATTTTGCAACAAACAAATATCAAATCTACCACAGAACATGTGTGTGAGAATTTATGACACAAACCTACTCTATATCATATGTCGTACAATTACTGCAAAATATCAAAATAGTTTATTTCTAAGAAAAAAAAATTAATTTCTTCTATTCAAATCTTTTATTTTTTTGACTGTTATAAGGTTGACATTGACTGTTATAAGGTTTTTGGAAATTGTAGTTGGGGATTGTTGCAAACTTTTTTGTTGAAGCCAACAAGTCGAAAACCTCTAACTGCAGAGGTTTATATTTATAAGAAACGGATTAAAATGTTTTTACAGATTCTAAATTTATGAAGATTTTAAAAATATTAGTATCCAAACGGCCGTTATAACGGATTAAAAAAACTACTTTTTTTTCTAGTATAAAGCCTATAGTTCCTTAACCATGTGTCAGATTTTTCTGATTTACGAACTTGTCCAAGATATTAATAAAACACACATTTTTAAGAAAGGTTTTTTGATCTGGCTCCACAAATGCAACCGTGAGAGCGCCGGTTGATTCAAACGCATTTTGTGTTTTACAAGCTTTGTTGTTGGAGTCGCTCACTCAGAAACCTCCAACTGCAGAGGTCTTTTTTTTGAAAGAAACTGATTAGAAAGGTTTTAAAAATTCTAAATTTATGAAGTTTTTAAAAATATTAGAATCCAAACGGCCGTTATAACGGATCTAAAAAACAGAGTTTTTTTCTAGTATAAAGCTTCTAGTTTCTTAACCATGTGTTGGATTGGGCTGATTTACGAACTGGTCCAAGATATTAATAAAACGCACATTTTTAAAAAAGGTTTTTTGATCTGGCCTTATAAATGCGACCGTGAGAGTGCCGGTTGTTTTAAAAAAAAAATTTTTTTTGCAAACTTTTTTTGATCTAGCTCAACAAATGCGACCGTGAGAGTGCCGGTCGTTTTCGTATATATATATATATATATATATATATATATATATATATATATATATATATATATATATATATATATATATATATATATATATATATATATATATATATATATATATATATATATATATATATATATATATATATATAAATATAAATTTTTTTTTTTTTGTTTTTTTGTCTCCGCTTATCATATATAGTCGTTTAGCACAAAAATTTTTCCGAAATTCCGAGATGAAGCCCATTGCAATAGTAGATTTTTATATGAAATCTACCTAAAAAAAATCATAAACAAAACTTAATTGCTGTACTGTAATACAAGTTACTTCAGTCTTTTAATTAGTGGAAGAATACTTCTGGAAATATATATACATCATTTTATAAAGTGATCAGCCAAAATAGATCTGTGGACGTCCCACAATTTGTAGAAGCTGGATTGGGTTGTGAAATTTTAAGAAAATTTGTTTTGATTCACCCAAATAATAAGTGCTGGTGTCAACCATTGTTATTTTCCTAATTGTTATTAAAATTGGAAAACCTGAAAGGAAAATTGTTAGTATAGAGTTAGAAAGGCGAAAAGAAAAGAATTGATGTCATTGAAACTGGAAAAACGGAAAGGAAATTGGGGGTGTCATACTAGAAAGGCAGAGGTTACAGTGGAAAGATTGGAGGGGCCTTCAAGACTGAATTTGGTGTTGGCTGTTAACTTATTAGCTGTAAGTTTAATTTAATATTATTTTTGTTCTTAAACTATCTCAAAATTCTAACAATTTAGTTTAATTAACGTTTTGGTATTGCATTCTGAAGGATGTCAGAATAGTAGCATTTGAATAATAAGAGATTCCCAAGCTCAGAATTTGCTGTGGAGACGTTAGTGATCCCGTGTTTTAAAATGCTTTTTTAAATTTAAGTACTGTGACGTAAAAGTCCAAGCCCATAGTGGCACTGTTACACCACATACGTTCAAAATCTTTAGCTTTACGTCCTAGCATCATAATGTACTATAACGAGTGTGTAAGAATGCGTATTGCATTCTTAAAACGTTACTATTTATTTATGTTGTATAAATGTTGCATTCTTGTTGCATGGGTCTTTGTGTCATACTTGTGCTCTGTACTGTATAGTTTTGTTTTGCCCATAATAAATAATTAATGTTTTTTTTTGTTTTCAATCGCAACTGGTTACGATTGTAAGATAATGGTAGGAAAAGTTTTCTTTTGGGGTTGATGGACTGATGCCGGGACTCTTGACGATATTTGGTCGTCAAAATTTAAAGTAGAAGGTAGATTTTGCTATACATATATTATTAAATTATTCGTGAATTTATTTTTGATAGATTTTGTGAAATTAGAAATGAATTTTTAGTGCACCACAATTTTGGTGAATTGGGTGTGTGGGTGTGTGGGTGGGTGACCTTTCTGCAAAGGATCTTGATGAAACTTTGGCAAATGATACAGGTTCACTTGAAAATGGTATATCAAAATTCATTTCAAATTTGGACAAAATGGCGGGGTCTCCCGAACACCTCTAAGTTTAAATCTTCAATAACTTCTAATCCCGGCTTCTGATCTTATGGAAACTTTTTATAAAAGGTTTTAGTACTATTTTCAATATTTTTGCATACCAACGGTTTGTCACTTCCGGCTAAAAAGTTTTCTTTCAGGCGTTTATCCCTACTGTGCCTACAATTACCGATTGATTGTCATGAAACGTTGGTAAAAACTTTCAAGTAACATGAGAAAATTTTTATCAGATTTTGGAGTAAATACATTGGATAAAGAGTTGGGGGTCCACCATACAATAGGTGGTTTTTTCCACTATGTTTTTTATGTTTGTTGGGATCATACAACATTCGTTCGTGAATGAATTTTGATGACACTTTGGAAAAGATGCAAATATATATGGCAAGGAACTGATTAGTTTTTGAGCGATAGTGAACAAAGTGTGGGGGGTGTCCCATACACCTGTTTTTTTTAAGCTCTATAACATCTGTACCTGTTAATCGAATTGGATGAAGCTTGGTACATAAGCATTTAGTACGGTGTCCAACAGTTCTGCATCCCAACTTCCAGTAAAAAAAGTTTTTTGTAATTTTGTGAAGTTTTTTCAGTGTCTTTATGCACACTACAGCCTACAATAATGAAGTGATTATGATTAAACTTATGGAAAAGGTTCCAATTAGCGTAAGAAGATAATTATCATGTTTTGGAACACACTGATCAAAGTGGCGGGGTGTCTACCATACAACTGCTGACTTTTCACACTTTGTTTTTTAAGTTTGTTGGGAGCATACAGACTTTGTTATTGCTATTGACTTGCTATTTGTTTTATGGTTGACTGACCATATGGTACTGAAATATAGTTCACAATTCCCATGTTTTGTTTTATATTTATATTTCGGGATTTTAGAACAAAATTTAATTGAATTTTTATACATTAAAGGCACATGTAAATTGAAATTTTCTCGTATTTGATTTTTGATAGCAAAATATTGCATAAATTAAATGCCTATATGTATTGTATGATATTTAAAATTAATGTAATTTTCTTGCAACTATCCTTTTCATCTTGAAAAGATGGTTTTAAATCTTCTATCAAAAAAATTCCAGCATTACGGGAAATCCCGGGAGCCAATCAGTACGGGATCCCGGGACAACGAGATCCCGGAAGAGAAACCCTAATCTACAACTTTTATTTGCCTAATTTTTTTTGTAAAATCAAAACTGAAATAGTTAAAGAAAAAAAAACTGATTGTATCTAATGTTTTTGCTCTTTGAACAGAAAAAATAAAAGAGCGAGTCGTAATTTTTTTTTTAAATTCTGAAAAAATTCACGGATAACTTTTAGACCATAAACAACCTAATTCCGGTTCAAGGTTATGAAACTTAAAATAAAGCATTTGTTGTCCCTAAGCATTTTTACCCTAATAAGCATAACTACATAACAATGAAAATTTTATTAAATTTTATTTTTTTATCGTTTATCTTGTGACATCAATGTCCACAAAAAATCGTGGCTATAGAATTTTCTAAGACGACCGAAGACAACAACAATGGTAGGTAGGCAGAAATATTTCCCACATCACAGAAACTGACACAAAATGTAAAAAGCCCCACTTTCCTTCCTCGGTATGGTGGTGATAAGAGTTTTCTTCTAGATCTTTTTCTCACATCTATGCCAAATATTACGTGTGGCAATTCTGATCAAAACTGGTTTATTAAAAACTATATTTCCCAAATCACGAAAACTGTTACACTTCTCTAAAATGGACACCAATAGTCTCCGAATTTTGTTTTAAAAGTTTCCCTTTTGATTGTCATTGTTT
Source organism: Diogma glabrata (assembly GCA_963693315.1). NCBI lineage: Eukaryota > Metazoa > Arthropoda > Insecta > Diptera > Cylindrotomidae > Diogma > Diogma glabrata. The sequence continues at coordinate 153,134 of CAVNZG010001716.1, forward strand.
TTATACTGACACAGTAAATGTGTTTGCCCAAAACTTTACTGAAACCAATCAATTCAATGATGATTTCAATAATGAAATCCTAAAAAAACTATTTGATTTCCAAGGCAACCTATTTGGCCCTTAGAACAAAACATAGATTATTTAATATTTGGATCCATAACAAAAATCCCTTAAATCGTTCCCAATATCTTAAGGCCAATAAAATATCAAACCAGATAATCTCGGGGACGTTCAATACACAAAAGTGTAAAAAAACATCCATCACACCTCAAAACGCATGTTTTTGTGGAACATAGGTCTTAAAAGCATGTCTATGTGTTGTGACACATATTGTAATTCCCTTAACGCAACACTTTTTATTCAAAACAAAAACATAAAATTGTAGATTCAAAAAATTATTTCGATTGTCGAAAGAAGCAATTTAAATTTTAAATATGTCTGAAATGAAATTGAAGGAGAATACACACCAAAAACCAACTGTAGGATAAATCCAACAATAAAATTAGCTGCTACTCTTCGATTTCTTGCACAAGGCATTTACCAAAAAAGTGTTGGCCAAGATTTACATGTTGGGTTATCCCAATTCAAAGCATATCAGCAGAGTTATCACTGAGACAATTAATAACATGCAAAGAAAATTGTGCTCAAAATGGATATCGTTATAAATGTCTTCTGAAGAAAAAGCGGAAAATAAAAGGGAATTTTATTTAAAAGGTGCATTTCCAGGTGTAATTAGGTGTGTGGATGGTTCATTAATTAAAATAATTAAACCAGCAGAAAAGGGATACCATGCTATTAATGCTATGTTTGTAAGTATTATTTAATTTTTATTTTGTATAACATATTTATTTTTATGTAAGATATGTGATAATGCAATGCGAATAAGAGCAGTTAATGTCAGATATGGTGGAAGTTGTCATGACTCTATGATTTGGAATTTAAGTCCTGAAAAAAATTTATTGCTGAGAATTGGACAAATGATAAGACATCGTGGATTTTAGGTAATTAACAGTTTTTGTATAGTACATTAATTAAATAAACTAAATTAGCTGATTCTGTATATCCTCTAGAGCCATGGATTATGACACCATATAGAGCAGCTGCTTCAAATAGCCAAGAAGCAAATTATAACACCACACCATACATGCTAAAACAAGGAATCCGATTAAATGTTGTATTGGTGTATTAAAAGGTAGATTTCGATGCATTCTAGCGGCAAGGGAACTACATTATGCGTACACCACAAAAATGTGCACAAATAATTAATGTCTGCAGCATGCTGCATAACATTTTTATACATTATTCACTTAATGGTGAAAATAACGATGAAGATGACATTGAAGATGTTGAAAATATAATGAAAATTTATCAAGTCAAACAATGGAAAATAAAGCCGTTAGGATATAAGAAACCAAATTAAAAATGCATTGTAATTTGTATTATAAATAAAATGTAATTCCTTTTTTAAAACTTCATTCTTCAACTCAGCCAATTTTTAAAAAATTAAAATAAAATATGTAAGATTAAAACAACAAAAACAAATTATTATTATAATAAATTAATATAATTATATATCACTATAACTAGCCAATTGTAACTCTATTGCTTTTTTCTTCAGCTCTAACTTTTCTTCATTTAATTTTAGTTCTTTAAGTACATCTTGCTTTTTTATTTTATGGTACTCTTTGAGATGCTTTAACTTTTCTTCTTTTATCTTAAACATTTTCTTGTTATTTGTTTGTCCAGCACATTTTTTTCGGTGTTCTTTTACGTGGTGTAAATGGTGAAGTAACTGTGTTGATGATATTCCTATCATTTTCAACTACATCATTTACATCAGACTCTATTACCTCATTATAATTTAAAAAATTATCTGGTGTAGATGCAACTGGAACACCAAATGAAGGTGCGTCTAAGCTACCAACGTCCAACACATTCGTTTAAATTTAATATGTCTACTATTTTTTGTTCCAAATCGTTAAACATATATGAATTTTACTAGGTCCACCGCCAGTTCCAATTCTTTCAATTTTATTTTGGGTAAATTGCTTTTAATTTTATATTTCCAATCTTTCCACAACTGTAAGTTAAATTGTTATTAAATAAATATGGATATATTTTTAAAAATTTTTTACTTTTTTCCATCCATTAACATCATTTATTGGTGGCCCACATGCGCATTTAACTTCACAATAACTAACAGTGATGTTTAACAGTGATCCGTCCTTCTGGAGTATGTTGTGATCCCGTAGCAACTGTTGGATTTTTTGCTGAAAATTCAACTAAATAGAAATTGTTGTGCGTTTTTTTAAATAACAGACCTAACAATAAAAAATATTGTGCAAAATTATAATATTTAAATAATAACATATAAACAACATTTATTCAATATTATTCTTCCGTTTTTTTTTTAATAAAAAATGACTGAACACATTTCATCTGCCACCACCCCTAAGATGTCACCTTGGCTAGTGATACCTCACTGCTATTGCCAGTGGTATATGGTATCTCACGTTAACTCGATCAAAAATAAAAAAAAATTTCAAAACGATTTCAAAAAAGATTTCAAAACTTATCCCTCCATGCAAGTTCGTTAATTTAGGAAACTATTGTTGCGCTATCTAGAATTTTCAACTATCTATTGTGACACCTTCGAATTTCAGAGTACCAAATAAACGAACGATATCCAATGTTAGATTAAGGTCGCGGATATAGCGTTATATGAAGGCTCGTTCTTCAAGCAAGCAACAGCTTGCCATCATCAAGGGTTATTCCATAGCTAAATTGAGGGTGCTACCATTGACTGAAAAGTTAGTGAATACAATTCATTCGGCAGCACCCCAAAGATGATACCACCTTTGCTGGTGATATCTCACTCCTATTCCCAGTAGTATGAAATATCTCACGTAAACACATATGCCAATAGCAGGGACTGAAGTACGCAGGGTTGTCACACCCGTGGATCAAAAATAAAAAAAATTTAACAAATCATTAAAAACCGATCCCTCCATGCGGTAAGTTACATATATCATTACATAATTACATATATCTCTTAAATTAATTTTCTTAATCAGGGAATTTATTAAGGTTTCAATATGTAACACCAACGAATCCTGGTTTGGGAGATTTCTTATAAATTCCAAATAAAACAAAAAAAAATAAATAAATCAATGTTGAATATAAGAAAATAAGAATTTAAAAAACAAACAAACAAAAATTATATAACCTCCTATATCAAAAAGCTAAAATTAATGGGTTCCGAAATAAATCATTATACGAAGTGAAATAACAACGGGTATATTTCGTTTTTGTATCTTATGCAAACACTAATGTCGAAATTGCCATTTTCGTTTTAAATTGATTTAAATTGTAAACAATAATATTTCCTATAATTTATTTGGTTTGGTTTTCTACAATTTTTATTGCTGTTTATTAAGAACATCTTGGCGAGTTATAACCACGTTATAAGGTTTTTATAACTTTAACTTACTTTTGACTCGGATTGCAACTCCTTGTCAAGATGGTCATAAAGTTTACAACTCGCGAAAAAACGGTAAAATTCCGTTGGCATGCATAAAATTGTTTCCATTCAACCATTCGTACTTCTTCATTTTCTCCTCTTATATCATCATCAACAAAGATTTCTCTTAATCCTGGTAATCGTGACAATTTCATTTGCTAACATTTATAAACATATACAATTCTGACAAATAGGTTTTGTATTTTGCATAATTTAAAGCAATGTAGTCGAAAAAAAGGCGACCATTGCAGCAATAAATGTGCTTGATTTTTAATATCGTTGTTTTTAGAATTTCATTTACGGTTTAAGGTTTGAACTGAGTTAGACCACTGAGCAATATCTATTAGCAATAGCCAATATAAGCATTTTGCAGCTGTTGTTGAATGAGTTTCTGACATCTATTCACTATATTAAACCCTTGAAGTTCGATTAAACTAATTAATGTGACTCGGTGAGAACCTCCTTATATAACAAGTAAATTCATTTATCAGTTGACATTAACTACAAAAGCCATATATAAATAAATATAATCAAATAGAATTTCTCCATATATTTAATAAATCAAATCGGAAGACAAAAACCTTATAATTTATTTCCATCAATCTTTCAAAATATCCAAACAACAAATATGTATACATAATACTTATAACAACAACAACTAAAACTATGAAATAATAATCAACAATTTTGATTTATTTATCCCTCAAAATAATTTCCAATTATTATTTTTCTTTCCACTACAACAATCACTATCACTCTTCTTGTTAACATAAATATATACAGCAAATTTCTTTCTTCTCTATATTTTATTTAATTTTAATCATATTACCCTTCATCATCACCATGTTAAGCCAAACAAAAACAAAATATTTATATATAGTTATATATTTATATTCTTCCAGCATAATCCTACATTAAAAAACAACATCTTCCTATTTATAGGAAAACAAAGTAGATTTTAAGAAAATATTTGTATATTCAACTAAAATGTAATGTAAATATATTTACAGATTAAAATAAAAATGAATCTCAACCAATCAAAATTGAAAAATATTATTTGAAAATTGTAAACCACCTTCCGGTTAATTCATGAATACGCCTTATTTTCATCAAGTCATCCATTGTTGTTGTTTAACCAATTGAATTTGATTAAAATAACAAATATTTTATTTCTCTTCTCTCTACATCTAACCAGATTGTGCGCTTTGAAATTATAAAAAAAAAAAAAACAAATCAAGTAGGGGACTTAAGTGTTTACATAAAAACAATACAAATAAATAGTTATGAAAGATAAAAAAAAAATAAATAAGAAAATTGTTATTTTTGTAGTCAAAAGAAAACAAAATCACGCCCATATCTTTATAAAAAAATAAAATGTTAGTATGGTTAAGAAAAGAAAACAAGTTATTCCTGTTTATGAATTTCAACACCTTTCTTATTTGGATTAAACAGTTTAGAATAAACAACAGATCGTGTTGGTTGAACTTATTTATATTTTATTTAACTTTATCTATATTCATTTTCTAAATAATGAATTATAATAATTGTGAATAAATTTTAAAATTATTTTGTGATTGAATTTTGATTAAAAATTGAGAATTATTTGAAAATTAAGTGAAAATAAATATAAAGATAATTAAATATTTATGTAGTGATTTTTGTGTGATTTAAAATGAAATAATATTTTAAGTTGTGTTAATAAAAAAAAAAAAGATAAGAAAAATAAAAAAAATAGAGAAATAAGAAATATAAAAAAATAGTAATAATAACAATTTTGAGAAAATAAAATGCCACGACCATCAAGAGATTCATATGGGGATCAAAAACCACCATATTCGTATATATCACTAACTGCAATGGCGATATGGAGCTCACCAGAAAAAATGTTGCCGCTAAGTGAAATTTATCGTTTTATCACCGATCGTTTTCCATACTATCGTAAAAATACACAAAGATGGCAAAATTCGTTACGACATAATTTAAGTTTTAATGATTGTTTTATAAAAGTTCCACGACGTCCCGATCGTCCCGGAAAAGGAGCATACTGGGCATTACATCCCAGAGCGTTTGATATGTTTGAGAATGGAAGTCTGTTAAGAAGAAGACGCAGGTTTAAATTACATAAAACGGATAAAGATTTATTAAATGAAGAATTAGCAGCATTAGCGAATATAAATCGTTTCTTTTTCCAACCAAATCATATGGGTGATCCATCCATGCAGCCTGATACTATGGGATCAATAAGTCCACCGCCAATGAATATGCATTCACCGATTCGACCAGCATCACCATCACCAATATCATCACAACATTTAGGACTTACAAGTCATCAGAATACTGTCATAAATTTATTATCAACCGAGCCGCAAACAAGACCTAAAAGAGCGTTTACAATTGAAAGTCTTATAACACCGGATACAGAAAAACTTTCAGACGACGATGAATTAATAATAGTTAACGATGAAACCTCAAACCATGGAGTATTAAATAATAACAATAATAACCATAAACTAATTAAATTACCATCACTTAATCCTCACCTGATGCAACAAAATAGTCAAATGAATAACCAAAACGGAATGGGAATGTCACCATTCCTGCAATACTCACATCCATCGTTAGGACAATTAGGCGGTTATGATTTACCGGTTCATCCATTATTAATGATGACACCACTGGGAGGACTACCGCCTGGTTATTTCAATCAATATCCAACTTTAGCAATGCAACATAATCAAGAATTAAGTAGGATAGGGCCTGCATTACGAACTGTGTAAAATTTTAGTTTTAATAATTTTTAAAAAAAGTAGTTTCTGTAAATAATTAATTTAAAAGTTTTATGGAGAGCTCATTGATAAGTAAGGTATAGTTTCTGATTACATTTTAATTATTTTTTTTGTTCTTTTTTCAATGTGATATATAAATTAGCCATTTAGGCTGAGATAAATAGTTTTAGTGAAAATACAATATTTAATTTAATTAGGACGAGTAATAAAGATTAAATACTTACTACAATAATGTGCAATATTACTTCAATAAAAAAAATACAGTTTATAAAAAAATTCAATTTCAAATCAATTTCAAGTTTTTTTTATTTATGATTAATTGATATTAATTCAATCAGCAGGTGCTGTAGTAGTGCTGTAGCAGTTTGTGTTGTATAGTAGCAATGTTATTTTTGTGAAACAAAGATTTGATTCTTCGATTTCAATGCTATTCGTTTATTTATATTTTCTCAAATAAAACAAATGCAGTGGACTGTGTATTTTCGATATTGACGATCTAGGTAAATAGTTGCATATAGTTCGAATATCTTTTGCCAAGATTGGTGCGTCTTTAAGTGGAAAACGCATTTTATTCGTTACACGGTTTAATTAAAATATCGTTGATTTCTTTCTTTTGCACAAGATCCTTGAAAAATGATTTTTGTCAATGTGTTTGATTCTGTTGTTAAATATCTCATGCGTTATTGTCTTCAAGCTTCAAGCGTTGATCCTATAAAATAGTTCTAACGAATACTGACGTTTCGTTATGGTTAGTATAACTTTCAAAAGACGAAATTATGAAAATTAATAATTAGCATATGTCATTATTTTGTCGTTTTGCACATATCCCATGTCATCAACGCCATCCAATGGATAAGTAACCGTTACTTCAGCCGGCACGCAATTGCACGAATTTGATTTTTACATGTTAAGTTCTTAAAGGCAATTGTTCCTCGAGTAAAAGAATTTGGTCATCATCAAATTCGTTTGGAACTTGGGATGCCTTCAGTTGTTGTTATTGAAAGTAAGCCAATTTCGGAATCTGTATGACAAAGAACATTCGGTTGACACAAAATTTTTTTAAATGTTGAATTTGCCGTCACTATTTACAAAATCAAAAACATGGTGGAGTTCTTAGATCCGTTTAAAAATTTTATTTTAGAAAAAATTTTATTAGAAAAATTTCATCATTTTGAAACAAACCATGTTCGATACAATAATGCACTAAAAATTGTCGAATACAGGCTGTCTTTACCAGCTTTGGTTAAGGGGATATTACTTCTACTTAGGCGCCAAGATTTTTGTTTTTTATTTGATATAGATTCACTCATTGAAGCGAATAAAACTAAAACGAGTTGTATATCAGCCCAGGGGTTCAAGATACAGCCCTTTGAAAAAAGCAAAATCCATACAAAATAACAGTTTTTTGACAAGATGTTATTCAAATATGTTCCTTCTACAAAATTAGCCATCCTCAATTCGCTTATCAAAGTCCCTAAAAAAAAAATTCCCTGCCGTCTAAGTTCAAGTAATCGCGCCGAATTTCAATAGGAAATTGAGAGATTTGATTTCCCTCAAATCGGCCGCTTTTTCGTTTGGCAAACTTCGAAAAATGGCGATTGTCCGCGATCTTGTAAATTTGCTCCACATTTTGTTTCTTAACTGTGGGGGTTGGAAATTTGTTTTAGAACACGAGGGTAAGCTTGTCTGATCAAAATGTGTCTGCTATTGTCGAGTCCAGCAACTGACATTTTGGATGTTTGGGTTGTCGGACTAAACAATAACGGACAAATTTTGGTGGGACAAGATTACCCTCGTGTTCTAAAACAAATTTCCAACCATCACAGTTAAAAAAAAAATTTACAAGATCCTGGGCAATCGGCATTTTTCGAAGCTTGCCAAACGAAAAAGCGGTCGAATCGAGGAAAATGGCAGAACCAAAGTTTTTGGACTCGTCAAGGACAGGTGCATCACTAAGTATAAAATACGTGGTAGTCATTATATGAAATCGGCGCCGGCCCAGATACTATAATTGAACTTCTGCAATTTAAAATTCTAATTAATTGCTATATTTATATATCCATTGCCTATTGAAGCCTATTCATTGTGGTTGAAAAATAAAATCGGCAGGATTCCTATTAATCCAATTCATTTTTTTCAATTGCTCTAAATTAACCCAGGGAGGAACTGCTGCTGTAGTTGGTCGTGTTTTTTCGACAGTAAATAAAATGTGGACATCAGAAAAATGACAATTATAAGTGTAAAAACTTTGTAAGCCATCTTATGTATATGAAATATAATTAAACAAATTCTGGTGAAAAATGTCATGACCTTTGAAAGAACGACAGCAATCTACTAAAAAAAAATTCAATAAAATGAGAAAAATACAAAATCACCCTAAGTTTAAGATTTCAAAAAGCTTTACGACCACCCTGTTCTAAAACTATAAACACTTTAAAATTTTACTGAAAATACAGTTCTTTTTATTTCACTTTTACTACTTGGCTTTACTTATAGCTTACTATACGGAGATTAAATGTAGTGAAATTTTAAGGCGATCTCCAATGCGCCAAACTATACGCAAAAATAATTGCAGTAATTAATTAAAGCAAATAATGTCAGAAAATTAAAAGTTTTTGTTTTCAAAATTACAAATGCGTCAAATTTTTCTCTCTATAATTACAGTTCACCACTATTTGCGCCTGTTTAACTATTAAAAAACTTGTAAAGTAGGCATCAGTATGTTCTTAGAAATCCAGCAAAAGGAGTTGTCATCGGATATTGGCAAATAAGGTGACCAAATTTACCAAAGGGGTTTATTGCCTAAAAATTTAATTTGTTCTCCAAAATTTTATCGCGATCTCTAAAGCTCTCCAAACTAACTTGTTAACTGTAATTAGAAAGAAGTTTGACGCAATTGTAATTTTGAAACAAAATCTTTTTAATTTTCTGACAGCAATTGCTTTAGTTCAATAGAATATGAATTTTGAATGTTTTGTTGTCGATTTCTAACTTTATAATTTATAGTAAATATCGATTATATATTACTAACATAGGAAAAATTGCATTTCCTACCTGAGATTTCATCTCTTGTAGGAAAATATACTATTTTTTAGTGTGGTAATTTGTCAGGACGTTATTTTAAATTAAAATACAGGAATGAAAATTAACAAACGTGGTTTATTCAATAACATTTATCTCTCTCCTTCATTCCCTCTATAGCTTGTATATCTCGCTATAAAATACTGGATTTAAATATTCATCAATTTACAGCTAGAAATTAATTCAGCTATATAATCCTGGAGTAAATTTATTTATTTTGTCTTCTGGAAGTTCCATGAAATGCTGCGTCTAAATTCAGCCAAAAATTCTTAGAAATTAAGTCTTAACATCTCAAATTTAGTAAATGATTAGCAAATCAATCCAAAGATTGCATCTTCGATTAGCGTCTTCATCGAAAATTCAAAACAATTAGAGTAACAATTATGCACCAAATTTAATTTATATTTCAGAACACTAGATTCATATTCAATATACAATTATAATATCTTTTAATTTGATATCATCTAACAATTATCATAGAACAAAACATTTTATTTTTTCGACAAAACATAATTTGTTTTTTTATAAATTCAAACATCGCCTACTAAATATTGAAAAATGTTTAATTTAAATGTTCGCCACACCTCTATCGACAATATTATGAACTTATTCTACGTTTATACATTTTAAAATTTAAAAATGTTCGTTTTGGCTTACACTGAATATTCTACTACAATTCGGCCGTTCTGATAATCAATCGTCTCGATTGGCATCTGGATCATCAACGAGAACTTTATTTAAAAGGGGTTTCATATTTATTGGAGTGGCAACTCCTTGAAACTTTCGGCTTGTCAACATATTACCTGGCAGACAACATATCGATCTCCTGGTAAAGATTTCTTTACTATATATGGACCACGATAGTTAGGCAATATTTTGGGTTTTGTCCAACTGTTGTTTGTGTGTTACGTAAATAAATTGTATCACCTGCCACATATTTATGATCTTCAGTTCGTCGTTTGTCAAAATTCTTTTTATTCTTTTCTTGTGTTTCCTTTATTTTTGAAACTATTGCGGGTCTAGTTTCTTCTAAGTTACGATTTTGCTCGTTTTGTGCGTCAACTATCGAATTTAGTTCGTTATTAACCGCTGATTGTTTTAGTCCAAATAATGCTATGGATGAAGTTGTATTTATGCTTCTGTTAATAGTAATATTTATTATGTATGCTACATTTTTCAATTGATCGTTCCAATTCGTATCGTTATTGTGTTGAACATCCACAAGTTTTACTAATATTGGTATTAAAGTTCGGTTCATTCGTTAGACCTGACCGTTGGATTAAGGACTACTCGTTGCTGTTTTCACGTGCATAATACCGTGTGTATTAAGGAACATTTCAAACTGATCGGAAGTGAATCCAGTTCCACGGTCAGAGACTATAGGTTTTGGAATGCTCTTTGTAATGCTTCGTAAATCCGCCTGTTACTACTAAAATATGTTTATAACCTTGTTTCGCGGTCTCAAGAGGCCATATATGATATATATGAATCGTATTGAAAGGAACGTCGAATTTGCCATATAAATGCATATAACCCTCTTTCCGTCCTTGTTTCGGCTGATATATTAGACATTTTAGGCATTTTTTTATAAAGATATTAATTTTTTCAACCATTTTAGGGAACCGATAGCGACGTTGAATTAATTCTAAAACTTTTAAAACTCCAGCATGACCAATATCATGGTGAATACGAATCATCTCATCTTCCAACAATTCTGGAATATAAAATAATAATTTACCTTTATGTTTTCGATAAACCAAATTATCACGAAGCTCATAGAATTCATTTTCACCAATATTTAGAATGCTAGTTCGAATGTTTCTCAAGGTTTCATCCGTTAATTGAAAACTTGATAATTTATACGATAGAGGATTTTCACTGAGTACAGAAATTCTATAAATTCGACTTAATGCGTCAATATGCTTCATACGATCGTTAGTTCGATGTATATATATATATATATATATATATATATATATATATATATATATATATATATATATATATATATATATATATATATATATATATATATATATATCTATATGAAATCTTTTCAACGCGAAAAACGATTGCGACTGCTTCGAGCTCGAAGGAATGATAATTACTTTCCGCTTCAGTTGTGCGGTGACTGTAAAAGAACGTAGGGTGAAACTTTCCGTCTAATTGTCCCTGCATTAATATAGCTTCAAACCCGTGTTGACTAGCATCCGTATGCAGTTCCGTTTCCAGTTTGGGATTATATAATGCTAACGTAGGTGAATTGATCAATTTACTTTTCAATAACTCAAAAGATTCGGGAGCAGCTTGATTAAATATAAAGACTGCATCCTTTCTCAACAAATTGTAAAGTGGTTTCGCGATTAAAGAATAATTCCTAATAAACTTACGAAAGTAACTCGCTAGACCAATAAATCGTAGTTCATGTACATTCTGTGGTTCAGGATATTCATTCACAGCTTCAATGTGATGGTGACAAGGTTTACTACCATCCGCATTTACTTGGTAACCTGCAAGATATTCTATTTTGGATTTCACAAAAGAACATTTCGGCGTTTGCATTTCTAAACAATTAAGATTTTTTTTATCCAATACTTGTAACTAAACAGCGTAATGATTCTCTAACGTATCTGTCGCAATAAGTATGTCATCTATATATATTATTACGTTACCCTCGTTAATTAATTCTTTAAAGATTTCATTGATAAATCGTTGGAACACTGCTGGTGCATTACTTAAACCAAATGGGACCTTCAAGAATTCAAACTGTCCGTCTTGTGTTACAAATGACGTATATTTGATTGAGTCGTTACTTATTGGAATATGATAAAATCCACTTTTAAGGTCAATTAAAGAGACACTGATTTGCTGTTCAACTTATCTATACAATCTTCGATGAGTAACAAAGGATATCGATCCTTTACTGTTATTTTGTTTAACTTTCTAAAATCTACGCAAAGGCGATAATCTCCCGTTTTCTTTTTCACGAGCACGGTTCTAATGATTTTTCGACTGATTAAATCATCCGTAAAGTCACGAACTATTCCCTTTTCCATGATAGACATTCGTTTAGGTGGCGCACTTAAAAATTTGTCTGTAGTTAGTTCGATTGTCATTTCGGTTTATTTAAATATTCACTTAAAATGTTTTTAATTTTTCGTTCAATGTAATAATCGTCTTTATTATTGCCATAAATATGGACCAATGTTGAACTCACCTGATTTAGTTTCTACCTAATCGATGCCTTATATTTCATTAATCAGGTTTACTCTACCCGATTGTCGATATCGTCGTATAAATCCACCGTAATAATATTTTGATTTATTCCCGATTCAATTTTAAAATAAACTGTAGGATCACATAAAAATTCACGACCAATGATGCAATCAAAGATCATCGTATTATCAGGAACGACGTAGAATCTGATGGAAAACAATTTATGATTAAATTTTACAATTTGTTACAATATATCCTAGAATACTTAATTTCGAAAAGTTTAGTCCAAAATATTGTTGTAGATTTTCACAAATTTGAATTTGTATTTCGTTTGGATCCAAAATTCGTTTTAATAAATTGATTGGACTCGCCGTATCTATCAAAGACTTCAACTTTTGCTGGATAACGTTTAGATTTGGTATCTTGATTGAAGTTATTCCGTTGATTATGATGTGTAAAGTCATTTTCCGTTTCACGAAATGATGATTGACATCCAAATGTCTTCGGTGATGTTCGATTGTATCTGCGTACCGTAAGATTTCCAAAATTTCGCCAGATGTACTAAATGGATTAGCTAACAGGATCCGTTTAGTTTCCATATCGTTTATTCCGTTGATTATGTATCGTTTTATTGCTGAATCGCTTAAATTACCGTGGCGTCCCATTGCAATCATTTCAAAATAATACGAAGAATAAGGTTTGTCTTTTTGTTTACGGCGACAATTTATTATGAGTATCAATTTCGTCTTTGATATTTGAAAACGTTGTTATTAAGCTATGTTTAAATTCAATCCATGATTTAATAGTTTGCGTTATGATGAACGATTTTGCAGCTCCTCGTAATCGTGTCTTTGCTAAGAAGAAACGCAGTTCTGTATTCCATCCAAATATTTCTGATGACGTTTCGATTTCGTCAATCTAATTATTTACACTTATTGTTGATTTATCTGGATCGAATTCAGGTATTTATTCTGTGTATTCCGATGGATGAATACTTTTATAATTTGATGGAAAATTAATTGGTTGTGTTTCACTATCAATGTTTTGTACTGGTGTATTATTGAGGTTAGGTTCAATTTTATATTTGAAGTTTATGTTGTCGTTTGATTTTTCAACTGGATTTTCAATTTTGTTTGTATAGCTTATTGGAATTTTTGAAGTTGGTAAATAATATTTTTGAGACTGCGGCTCTGGAGTTGATGCATGTGCACGAGATGCGAATTCCATGTAATTTATTATCTATATTTGCAGCGTTTTGAATATCGTTACTATTATTTGTTATATAGAACGTTCAATTTAGATCTGGTGGTGGAGTCACGTTTGGAATATAAGGTGGACTTCGTTGACATATAGAATTCGAACTCCGTTGAGTATATCTAGATATCGCACCCAACTTGTTTTCCAGTTGCTCCTGTACAAAATCTATTGGTCGTTGTATATCATCAATCATTGATTGAATGTTAGACATCGTTGAGGCTATGTTCACTCGACGTTTCGTATTGAACGATAACTATTTATTTTAAATACGTTTTTTCAATTTACTTTTAACATAAATTGATTTCACACTTAATCGTATTATACGTTACCCCACTTCTGATAAATTGTGGTAATTTGTCAGGACGTTATTTTAAATTAAAATACAGCAATAAACATTAACAAACGTGGTTTATTCAATTACATTTATCTCTCTCCTTCACTCCCTCTATCGAAAATATTATGAACTTATTCAACGTTTTCAAAATTTTCATTTCAAAATTTAAAAATGTTCGTTTTGGTTTACACTGAATATTCTACTACGTTAGTTTTTGTATAATTGCTGCGTTTTTTTCATTTGGGTCAGGGTCAAGGTTTGGAAAAAACGATGTGGGTCACGCAAAGAAAAAAAATATTATATTTTAAATTGTTGGCAACACTGAGCTGAGAAGAAAAAAAATTGTGAACTTGTAGCGCCATTTTGAAATTAAAATTTCATATAAAAAAAATTCAAAAAAATTTAATCAAAAACACTAACCCATTTTTTTACATATGACAATGTTCATTGATTATTGCAAATGGCGTGAAATAAAATGAAATAAAATAATTGATAATTAATAAAAAATTGTAAACATTTATTCTTTAAAAAATATGGATTTTATATCGTAGGTATTGCTTAAAATTAATTTTAAGCAAATTTATTGAAATCATGTTGAAAACAAATCATATTAAAATTGATTTTAAGCAAATTTAACAAAGCATCTTTACAGTTTTTTTATTTTGAATAAATTTTCTTTGACATTTATAAGTTTTAAAATGACCATAACAACCTTATAAAATCAAAACCTTCGTTTCGCCATCTCTTGCAATTTTATGTAACCAAAATATTTGAGATCATTGATCTAGACCCAGATAAATATCTGGGTTATGTTGTTGTTGTTTTTAGATGTAAAAATAGACTTGATCTAGACCCTGACCCTGACCCAAATGAAAAAAACGCAGCTATTATTGTCAGCATCGAAATGAAATATTATATTATAACAGTACAACAAAATTACATAAAACAAAATAAATGTCAAAATCCCGCAGTGAAATAATGTTCAAAACATTATTTTGCTGTAAAAAATTATTCGTAGGCTTTTGGGTGCCATCTCTTAAATAAAAAAACAAACAACATAGTTTCACAACTTTTCACGATGAACTGTATACCAACATAGTGATAAATGAAGCAGTTTTTTTAATATTTGATTCCACGATGTTAAATTTGTATGAAAATTTCACTTCACTCAATCTCCGTATTAAGCTTTAGTTGTTAAAGCGCTATAGTTTTGTAAATTAAGCGAGGCTAGGTTCACCGATTTAATTTTGAATCTCGAAAAAGGTTTTGTTTCAAAGTTACACATGTGTCAAATTTTTCTCCAACTACAGTTCACAACGTTTATACGGCTGATTCATCGGAGAGTATGTAGAGTTTTGGAGATCATGATAAATTTTTATTATACTCAATCTTCGCACTGGGTTCGTACTTGAGCTAGAACGGAGCTATATAATTTTTAAGGCAAGAAACCCTTTCCCCCTCCCGGTTCAATAGTGTCCTGCATTACGAATGTTAAAATCAGGTCACTTTATATGCCAATATCGATGACAACTCTTTGTCCAGGCCCAAAACAGTTCAAAGTTTTATTTTCTTCGACTGACTTTAGCTGTTCTCGAATACTAACTACATAACACATAGTTCTTTAAGGATCCATAAGTGTTTCTGTTGCTATCGTTAAGTATTTTGTTTTATGTCAGATTCTTGATCGGCATCATCATTGCTGACTGTCAATATTAGTTTTTCTTCTTAATCTTAGAACACACACATTCCATTTCAAATTCCGTTTCCCGATTTTAAATAACGATGGTGTTTTTTGTTTGTTAAAAAACCCCTTAGAATTATCAGATATTAGATCGTGATGATGCCCATGATTCTTCAACAAATTCAATTCAAGTTTTCTATTTTAGGAACTACAAGCTTCCATCTCGATATATTTTAGTTGGCTCCATGAAATAGCGCCGACTGTCATAGCGCCATCGAAATAGCGCCAAGAAAATTCTCGGCCCTAATTCAGTGTTTTTGCATTAGCGCAAATTTTTCCAGACTGACATAGCGCAGACATTTATAAACTGACATAGGGCCGAGATTTAATTTACTAAAAAATCTCGGCATTAATTCAATTTTTTTTAAATTACTTCCAAAATTGATTTCATAAAGTAATTGAATTAACACCGATAGGATTAATTTTTTTTAAAGAAATCTTAGCATAGTTCAACTTTTTTAATTAGCGCATGTAAATAAACAACTCCATTTATTTTTCTAAAACAGAGGGTTGTCGTTTGACTGGTATGTTATAAACTTCTTTTTAGCTCGACCAGCGCAGACTCGTTTTTCCTCAGAAAAATAAAATCTTCATCTTCAAAAAAATTCTGTTTTTGTAATTAGAAATAAAAAATTAATGAAAAACTTAATACCAAAAATGCTATGGAAAGAATCGCCTGACATTAATGCATAATACTACAGTTTTAATTTGTGCTAACTTCCCCGCCGAATTAATCTCTAATACGACGTGTTACACTTTAAACTATCCAGGTCGAGTCAGACAACCGCTATGATCCGGTTACAGACCAAGTTAATAAGGATAAATAAGGTATTCAAAAATAAAGAAATCATATTTGATTTCTGATAGGTGCCGGCTGTGAAATACCCTACTAAAATACTTGGTTTAGCTCACCCTAATCCAGTCAGGACGATAAAAGCACATGCCAGAACCAGGACTTGGCTTTTAATCTTGGCCTCATGGGCCAAACAAGATCTGCCGTCCCCCTTCTTTATAAAAAAATTTAATGTAAGTTTTAATAATAATTGCTTAGTAAGGAGTCTTCTGAATTTTTTGTACTAATCCAAGACTTCTACGTATTTTTCTCTTCGTCTAATACTCGATGGAGATAGTCCTGTGCACTCCTGTACTTCCATCTAATAACAGTTTATCGGTAAAGTGACTGTCTGACACACTCCGGTTTGCTAGATCAGATGCTTGTAAAAGCTTAACTGAAAATTGGCAGAACATCATTAGAGCATTGGAATATATTGAAAAAGGTGTTATTGTAAAACCAATGGATTGAAATGAGTACGTGGCCTTCATAATCAGCTAAATTTGTTAGACAATGCCATTTTTTTAATCATGTTATAGAATGAGGTTCTGTGCAGATTTCATGCAGTTAGTAAGAAGCTGCAGTCGATTAATATTGGTCGTAAGTCAGGTAGCTATCCTTTATGATTTCTTGTATAATTATATTATTGAGCTCCGTGTTCAGTGATCGTAGAGATAGCAATGGAAAAATTTGAAGTGTAAGAGTAAAGGTTAGACGTGAACATTGAGCTTAAATATTTATTGTTATAAAATAAAGATTTTTATCCTCCAGTAGTATATTTCGTTCTTTGAAGCTTGAAAATAAATTATTATCGCCATGTTGGTCGTCGACAAGTGATCAATTGTTGGATATTTAGTGGCAGTTGATA
Source organism: Diogma glabrata (assembly GCA_963693315.1). NCBI lineage: Eukaryota > Metazoa > Arthropoda > Insecta > Diptera > Cylindrotomidae > Diogma > Diogma glabrata. The sequence continues at coordinate 170,769 of CAVNZG010001716.1, forward strand.
GTACTACATATGAAAATCCATATGTGCGCATAACTTCTTCGTTCAAAAATTCTAATTTAACTTCGCGAACCGTTTTCCGCGATGCCAGCCATAATATTCGCTTGCAAAGATACAATTTGCCGTTTGCGCTTCATTTTCGGCAAATTCAATTAAATGAATATGTTGATTTGTACCGAACAAAAATAATACGAATTTGTTTTTATAAATAAAAATCAATCAGAACGAAAACAACATTCACGGGAATAGCGATTAAATATTTCTGAAACATTCTCTGAGGCACTCCTCATACTCCACTGCTTTTCAATCGTTTTTTATTAATATTTTTACCACGATTTTGTAATACATGACTTTCTGGTCACACATGATTTAACAATTGTTAGCGCCGAGATTTCAAGTATCTGCACTAATTCATTTCAAACTGAATTAGCACCGAGATATTCAATTAGAACTTTTTCTGACATAGCGCCGAGTGTTTGATTCTCAGTGTCAGTTTAATCAAATTGAAAATTTCATCTTTGCACTAGTTCCATTTAAATTGAATTAGTGCCGAGACTCCATACAAAATTTTTCGAAGCTATGACAGCATTTTTCTCGGCACTATTACAGTCGGCACTAAGTCAGTACACCACTTTAGTTACATCATTCTCATTGAATCCTCTGGAATCTTTTTAGTTTTCATTTTCGCCGCAAGGAATTTATTAATTCAGCTATGCTGTAAGATTACTTTCTCCTTACGAATGTATAGTCATCCTTTAGACGTCGCATTCGAATTTTTGTTCTTTAAGCTATAGTTGAAAACGATGCTTGTTAAACTCACCCTATCAGGAACTTCTTAGAACATGTGGTTTAACCCTTTAAAATATTTTCCATTTCTTAATACATAAATTGGATCTCATTATTCAAAGTCCATCTATGTCCCTAATGTGGAAAATTTCAGTAAATGATTGAATCAGCAAAAGTCATAAATTTTCTTTATAGCTACTACCGACTACACCTATATTGGACTACAACCGTGCAGATATCTTAATACACTCCAAAAGTTCAGGGTTCTTGGTTACAACTTTAAAGAAAACGTGAGTGCCTTGCGCATTAAATCTCGATAAAATAATTTCATAGACTTCATATTTCCTTTGCATTAAGAAATAATTTAGAACAACTTCACTCATAGCAAGTGGTTTATTCGGGCACTAAGTCTGTTAGTGCACCTTATCACTGCGACCCCTTTGTACTCCGGTAATTTTTTTTAATTAAAATGTGTTATGAAGTAAAATGGACATTATTTTAAATTTACAGTGTTGATTGAACTTCATTACTGGCACACATTTATGGCACATTTCGTTTATACTCCTTAAACAATTTGGTGGGAAAAACTTTCAAGAGTTAAACGTAATTTATCCCTCGCTTTTAAAGCAATGATGAAGAGTTCGTATCCGTCGTTAAGACCATAACCTACCTTTAAACGGGAAGAATCATTTTGTTGGAAATGCTCTTGCATTGACACTGCTGTCTGTTATATTGAGGATCACTGGACTTATAAAACGTAATAAAACAATGGATTGATTATATTTAAGTAGAATTTTATTTCATGTGCGGCTATTGCGTTACCAGTTTTGCAAGTACTGAAATCAAAGGATTCCACTTTACGCATTAAAACTGATATTCCAAAATTTTTATGATGGAGAAATGCGTTACCATATGGTTTGATTTTGTGTCTCAGAAAGCGGATGTCCTTCAAATTTTACCTAAAATATGTTCTATGTTAGAAGAATTGGCGCTTTGAAGTATTTTTCATCTCAACATACTATTCACAATATGTGGTTTGGAACCTTAGGATAATTATTTGTAACAGTTGCATGATCAATTATTGCGAATACAAAACATTGTTTAAAGGCAGCCACGACACAAACACAAATAATTTATCCATTGTTAATAAAATCAATAGGAAAAAATATTCAAATCAGATAAACAAATTCCGTGTACTTAACAAAGCAACAAGCAATCTTATTCGTGTTCCATATCTAACAAGTTATGTAAAATTTTACATAAAATCATTCACACAATTTTCTTATGGAGAAATATTTTAAACCAAGAATAACGGCCAACGTTATTATTATTATTACTAACGGATTGCGTCAGGTTTTATCGACCACAGAGCGGCGACACAAATTCCGTTTTGTGATAAACAAAATTTACAAAACCAAAATAATGTTGGCAACCTCCAGCCATAATTGAATCATGTTCCACATCCAACCGATTTCATTAAATTTTAAAAATTTCTAGGCGATTCGGCTCCTTGCTTTGCAATTAATGTGAATCGCTGAACAGAATTTTCTTTTTCTTATCATAAATCAAACGGCTTATGTCAAAATTTTCAATAGAAATTATCTCTGTGTAGTAAAGAAAATTCAAAACCGGAGAAACTTTTGTATGTTTTTTTGCGGAAAATCATGCTCCACATATAACGAATTGGAATTGCTTTTAAAAATAAAATGCATTCATCCAAGCAGTAAAAAATTAATTCAAGAAAAATTTCGTATATGTTCACTAAACCAGTATTATGTGATTGAACTTTGTGCACCAAACCAGTGAACTTGTGAATGTACTTTGTATTGTACATGTCATATGCTCATGAAAAACATTTTCAACTTCTCCAGAGCTTCAGTAGCAGCCTATCGTTTTGCAATTCAAATAACAAAGTGTAGAAATATAGCCTTTCAGAGTGATTTTTTTAACAGAGTCTTACATCTGTAGACTGCCAAACCTGCAATAATGCAATATCAAGCAATATTCATAAATTCCTCAGATATATTAAATGTTAGTTTAATGCCTAATCCTAGTTGATAAGGTATTAACTAGATAAGGCTTATCTGAATATCCAGAGACGCTAATTTATTATAACTAACACTAAACATGTTTAACTTTATAATAAAAAAAGGAAAAAACAGTTTCGACTGGAACAAGGAACTTGGAGTCAATCTTACGGTTAACGTCAAATTCTAAAAATCTTTTAGAGATTGATCCATCAGCACTGAAAGAAAATTGTTCTGTTTCCAATTGAAATGCGGTGCAATGTAACCTCGCCGCGGGAGCGGATATGACGAATCGAACACCGAAATTGATTCAACAGCTATTCTGGTACAGAACTGAGAAGGGTGTTGTTGAGATAAACGAACGTAATATAATGTTTATGTGAATGTTAAATATAGTTCAATTAATTTTGTTTTCAAGTGCGTTTCCTTTGTTTGAATAATAAACTGTTCGAAGTCTTCGAGATGACGTTTTTTTACATTACTTTAATTTTTTTTTCAGTGACTTAATTGAATCCTTATATACATCTTAAGGATTTCATTATGTTTTAGAAATATATATGATGATAACAACATTGTAAAATTTTGTTTTTAATGCAGGAAATAGCATTTCTCCTTTATGTATGTTCTATATCCAAAAAAAAATCTGTCAACTGTTACAATCCAAATTCAGAAGAATTTTTTTAGTGAAGAACATTTTTAATTGAGAAAATAAGTTTGGATTGGACCCAAAAAGTGCCAACCGATCTGACTCGCTCTAACGATCAATGCCATTTGCGATCTCATGTCATGCGTAACGATCGTCATTGAATTTTCTGTTGAAATAGAAGTTACAATTTTCAATTGACCAGCTGCCGATCTTCTGTTCTGAAACCCGTTTGAGCTAACAGATATTAAATGATTGTTCTACAAACATTTTAGTATGCGTGAGTTTGAGTTTATGTAATAATTATATTTTATGGATAGGACGGGTAGTAAATATATTGATTGGCCTTTAATTTGAGACATCATTATGTTTCATCGTAAGAGATTCGTTGGATATATGGCTTGTATATCTCGCTATAAAATCCTGGATTAAAATTGTCATAAACTTACTGCTAGAAATTCAGCTATATAATACTGGAGCTAAATTTAAATCAAACTTATTGCAGAGTTTCTCATTAATTTGTACTTACTAATTTTATTTATTTTATCTTCTGGAAGTTCTATTAAATGCTGCGTCTAAATTTAGCCAAAAAGTTCTTAGAAATTACATCTCACGTTTAGTAAATGATTAGTAAATCAATCCAGTTATAAGCATATTCATCGAAAATTTAAAACAACAACAAACAAAAATTTCACAGATAATATTTATAATATTTTTTAATTTAATATCCCTTAACAATTTATCATAGAGTAAAACATTTAATTTTATCGACAAAATATAATTAAGGAACTAGAACATAAAAATAAGAGAACTACTTTTTGCAAAAACAAAAACTCTAAAAAAACTAATTTTGTTTTTTAATAATTTTAAACGATAAAAAAAATCGCTTGCTACAATTAAAATTTTGAAAACATTTTTTTTAATTTAAATGTTCGCTACAGATATTGGCCTGTTTCCAGTATTAGAGAACAATACAAGATTTATAAGATTTGTAGGAAATGTAAAACCAAGTCGGAATAAGTTCTTTTGAATAAGTTTTGTAAATAAAAAGTTGGCTGTTGTCAAGACCGGCGGCTTTGTTGATATTTTACCACCTTTAACATTTGTTTACAATTTTTTGGTTTGGATACCTTTTAGCATGAATTTGGAGTATTTTTTAAAAAAAGTTTAGAATTTTTATTTGTTTTGATAACGGATGATATTAGATGCATTATGCATTCGATAGCCAGATGAAACACTCCCAATGCCTCAAGTTAACGCTAATGAAAAATAAATGACTAAAAACGGAAAACATCGGTTTCCAATTAATAATGAAAACATTAGCAAAACTCTTTTGCATAAATGGCCTTAAGCTGGCAGAACTATTCCCAAAAACAGAACGATTTATTTTGGCTATTCAAATGTAATAAACGCTAAATGTAGAAAATACCCCAAAGTGCCGATGTCAAATTTTATTAGAAACATATTTTATTAGAAACTACACTAAAAGACACATCCATGTAAAAAAAAACTGAGAACATTAGAAAAAAAATAAAAACAAATCCAAACTCTGTATCCGTTCATCCCAATTATTTCTAAATGTCAAAAACGATCGAAGTTGTCTGTCGGAAGAACACTAAAATCCAAAAAATCTAATAAAACACAAACGCATATCTGACTCTTAACTCCGACGTCATAGGAAGACACATATAAAACGCCAATTTCTCCTATGTAAGATGTTGACGATATATCTCAACCATAGCAATAATTCTACACTAACATTAAAATTTTTATTTCTAAATTCTGTCGGTTATGCCATTATATCACAATATTATATGTTCAATGCACACCATAAGTTCAATGAACCATAAGTCGTCCTATATGCAAGCTTAAAACGTTTTACGTTTACGTGAACAAATTTTCACTCACGGAAAAAAAGCAAAACGTACTATGTGTTTTTAATATCGTTCTCATTCGTATGAGTCAAATTTTAACTTTTTTATTTCACTCCTCGATTTTATTATTTTCTTTTATTCCATACGCAGAAAAAAAACTAGTACTTTTTCGTCATCATTTTTATTTATTTTAATAATAATTCTTGCATAATTGGACAAACCATTTAGAAAAATAATCTACTTTTTTTTTATTCGGAGAAAAGTATCAAATTTGAAGCAAAAATCAAACGTATGAGTATTTGAAAACAAAAATGTATCCTTCCGGGAACTACAAATAAAACCTTATTTTCGTTGTTTTACAACCATAATGGTGTGCGTTATTAGTCTTAATAGAATAAAGTTGTTAATTTTATTCTTTTGCGTGATTGATGGGGAACCCAATATTAGTATTTTATTGGGTCAGTGTTTAATAATATAATATATGTTTCGAGCCACAGTTTAGAAATTTGAAAATTTTCGTGACAATAAAATTCGAGACGAGAGTGACGAGATAAAATTTGTTTTTGGACAATAGGCTTAACATCACGATTTTAAATCAATTGTAGTGTAAATTTTTGTCTTATTTTATTTATTCTACGAACACGTTTTACCATTCTACATACTTCAACTAAGTTGAAATTGAATGAAGAACATTATGGATCTACGAATATGGGAGACAAATCCCAACTAGTGGAGAATGGCCACTAGCTAATTTAAATCTATTGAATTCAATTAAATTATTTTAAAGGTTTTTGGTGAAACAAGTAAAACGAAAAAAACTATGAATTTTTTTTTGTACCATTAATTCCAAACAATTAAATAAATTTCATACAATTTCGATGCCTACTTAATTGTTTGATATTTTGAAAATGACATGACCTACAATGAAAGATATCAAAGTTTTAACTACTAATACTATTGAGAACTGAGAAACCAAAAAACAACAATAAAAAAACAATTTGTTTTTTCACAATGGGAATTCAATTCAATTTAATCGCAATTGCTTTTGCCTTTTTCAATATTCAAGAGAAGGACATGAGCATTAGTTTGAATTTATTGTATATTCAGGCAAAAATATTTTTGTCTATTTTTTTTAATAAAATCAAATTATTTATAAAATACAATCAAAAAAATTTATTTCAGAGCTCAATACAATCAAAACCTGCATTGAACACAATGAAATAAATTTTTTTGATTTCTTTTATAAATAATTTTATTTTATTTTATAAAAAGTCAAAACCACTTTTTCGCTCTGATTATATAAAAAACAATATATTCAAACTAATGCGCATGTTCCTCTCTCGAATATTGATAAAGGCAAAGGCTACTATGATTAAATGGAAAAAATTTTCCTTGTGAAAAAATTTGTATTTTGATGATGGTTTTTTGGTTTTGAAATTCTAATTAGTATTAGTAGTTAGAATTTTGATGTCTTTCTTGTAGGTTATTTCATTTTCAACACACCAAACAATTAAATAGGCATTCAAATTGAATATTATTTAGTTAATTGTTTGGTACAAAAAAAAATAAAATAAAATCGATTATATATTTTGAATTCGATTTACTTTGTTTTACGTTTTTATCAATGAATTTTTAAATAATTGAATTTAAATTAATACATTTTACTCTGTCGGAAGGATAAAGCGTTGCATTGGCTTCGTGTTTAATGAATTTTTTTCTCTCGCAAATTTGTAATGCACGCTCGTGAAACGAACCATAAATACGATATTCTCAAATTGATGGCATTTGGGAAACAACTAAATTCTTCTTCCATCTTTAGAGCAAAATTCCATTAAAATCAAACAAGTGAGTGCCACTCGACTACACTAATGTAATAATTTACTTTTAAGATGCACCATCGTTTGTCGTTGTCGTGTCGCTTAAGATTTGTTTGGTTTTTTATGTTTCAAATAATTTTAAAATGATTTTTAAGACATGTTATCAAAATGTGAAAAATTATTTTTTCTACGAAAGTAGAAACTTTCTCTGGGTCAGAACTGATTACAATTATATAATACAAACTAAACAAATTTTTACAAAAATTTAACACTTAAATCGCAAAACCACGCACTTATTTATTATCCGATGAAATAAAATTTCAAATAATACAAAATGAAAAGTTCACTCTAACAAAGATAATGTCTCAAACTAAAGAAAAAATGAACAAACAAAACTAAAAAACCGTAAAAAATCGATATTAGCTGTGACAACAGAATAAATCTATTGAATATGCCAACTGCAATACCACTGGCGTAGTTGCGACAACTGATGAGAACTAAAATAATTTCGCAGAACGAATGCTCAATTTACTTAGTACAATTGAATTGCAGCATTTTAAAAACTACATTCAGTTACAGATCGTAATTACTTTAAGGGTCGATTGTATGAACATGGATGATAGAAAAAAACCCGAGAATAAACTTTGCTCTTCATCCAAGGATTTTAGTTTTCGTCGATTGTATATTTAGATTTTTTTTTATTTTTGTTTTTATTTCAGTTTATAGCAGTAATTTTATAAGATCTCAATACTTTTTCTTTTATTTTTTATAAAATAAATTTAATTATAAATTAAAAAACATTATTTCAAAACTTAAATGTCTAGAAATTTAATGCAAAAAATCCCATTAAATGGAATATATTAAAATTATATTAAAAATATTATTTATAAATTTTAGAAACGCAGGAATGTAAATTTAAAAATAAACACAAATTTAAATCAAAATTGCCCTGCTATTCGCATGTCAAGAAAAAAACATTGTTTTATCCTTTGTTTTATACAAGAAATAGAAAGAATAAATCAGAGGATAGAATTTTATTCTCGAATTAATTAGTTGTTGTAGCCTGATTCATACAATACAAACGACAATTTATCCGAGGGTTTATCTTCTATCCACATTTGTACAATCGGCCCTAAACGAATTTTGGTTTTATTATCTATACTAATCTGTTACTATAACCTTTTTTGATCATCATAATTGTATTGTTGAAGTATTTGTTCAGAGTATACTACAACTTGGTATGGTATTAAAAATAATATGAAATAGAACATGCATGTTGTGTTCTTGTATTTGATAATGCAAAAACAACAATTCATGCACCAATGTAAATGTTTTTCGAAGTCGAATTCTTTTGATCTATAAGCCTTTTATTGGCCCATATATTTGCTGATTATCATAATTCACTCTTACGCTGAAGAAATGTACCTGAATTGCAAACATAGAACAAATACAATTTTGTTGATCCGCTTTTTTCTTTCCAAATATCCTTCCACTGTGAACGGTTCAATAGACGAACAAAAGATTCCGAAGTGCCCCACAATGAACAACGAAATTCAATGCTCACATCCGGTTTTTCTAACCAATCAATTTATACAAAAATTTGATGTGTAAAACGATCAACCACAATGCATATATATACTTATCACTGCTATCGTTATGTATATAATGTTGAAGTAATATAAATAATCAAAAGACAAATAAAAAAGTTTTTCCGAAAACAAAAGCATAACGTAATTAATAACAAGATGAAGAAAACTATTAATTTATAATTAATTAAAAAGAATGTTTGTGATAATTAAACCTATTTTGTATATATTTAAATAAACTAATTAAATTTATCATTTCCATATATTATATATTACTTCAAATTTTAATTAATTTAACTAATTAGTTCCCTGTGTATATGTGTAAATTAATTTAGAACAAAAAAATAAAAAAATCAATTATGTAAATTTATAGTAATAATATTTCATGTTTTTTTTGTGTTGTTAAACGAAAAATTGATTTAAGTCAAAATAAATATACATATATATATTTAAATATTATTAATTAATTACGTAAAATAAATATTAGCATTAAACAACAAATAAACTGTGTTAGAAAATTCGAAAAAAAAAATTTAAATTAATTATTTAATTAATAATTTTTGTTCCGAAAATAATGATCCAATAGAGAACAAAACAAAATATTAAATTATTGAATAAAAACGAGATCGTAATTTTTAAGCGATTCAGAATAATTAAAAGTTTTTAGTTTTTGTTATATTATTAATTTTTTTTTCAAAAGCTTTTTGATTTTATGCCGACCGTTTTTTTTGTGTTTGGTGGTAAGTATGTTGAGTTGAGATTCAGTTTTTATGGTAACATTTGTGTTTTGAAATATTTGAATAATGTTTATCCACGACTACTAAAGAATATTTACTTTCCATGCGTATATGTTTCATTGTAATTGTATTCTTTCCTTTTTTATATATCAAATTCTTTTTTATTTATTTTATTACGCTCTATTTATTCAAAATTCCCCTAACAAATTAAAAACTTGATTTGTTGGTATAGTAATATAAACGAGATAAAACACGAACAATACATATAAAATAAACAAACAAGTTTTATTTTATTTTTATTTTCATAGAAATATTGCAATATACCGATATAAACGTTTACAGGAAAATATGAATGAAATTATTTGAAATATTTAAAGTCGTGGATAAAATAGTATCTTGTATTCGCTTAGGATGAAGGCAATTCTTTACTCGGATGATTCCCTCCACTCGCTACGCTCGTTCCGGGAAACTTTATCCTCGTGAAGAATTGCCTTCATTCTACCTCATATAAGAATATATACTATTTTCCTACAATAATGTAGTTTCTTTGATAATGCAAATAATTCATTCTCACTTGGAAAAACTTGCTTGTTAAGAAACATGACATCCAAGCACGAACAAAAATATAGACAAAAACTTACAAAAGCTTTTTGAGAAACGAGTTTTCACAAATCTTGAACTTATACGCAATACTGGTTAGAAATGGCAGCATATAGTATAGTCAAAAGGCTGAAAAAATACCGGTTATAGTGGAGTCTTGAGTCTTAAGCCTTTGCCTTTGTGTTTCTGAAAGCTTTTTAAAAGGTCATTTGACTAGTAAAATGTTTGAAATTTTTAACTATAAGATTCTAAGAGCTGATCGAGTCTGGTTAGGTCCTAGGAACTTGGTTAGGTGAGGTGGTGAAATAGTCATTTATATTAATAAGGCACTTCCTCATGAAATTTTATTTAAATCTGGTCCAGCTGATCTAGTTGAGTATATTTTCGGTTTCGCACAATTTCGAAATTCAGTCTTCTATTGTATCTGTTGATATTGAATTTGATCCTGATACTGTAAGTGAGTATTTTGTGACATCAATTAGCGTCAACAATATAATAATTTGTCAATATCATCTTCTCCGACACCACTACCATCGTTCTTAACCTGTAGTAGATTTGATTTTCAGTCGGTGTCTGAGACTGAGACTCCTTAATGCCATATTAAAGGAATCTCAAGTAATGCCGTTGGTTATGACCGTCTTTCAATCCGTTTTTTTAAGTTGGTAGTATTTCATGTCGTAAGTCATTTGACTTGACTCACTTAATAAATTTTTCGTTTAGCTCACCTCGGTTTTCATCTTTGTGGAAGTAAAGTATCGTGATTCCAAAGACTGCGGATGTTAAAACCGTGAGTGACGTTCGACCCATCGGTATTTTGCCATGTATTTCCATGGTCAATTGACATTGTATTTAAATTAGCATGGTTTCTTAAACCCATATCAGTCAGGTTTTCGAGCTGGACATAGTACTGCAACTGCGTTGCTTAAAGTAACGAATGACATTCGTGTGGCAATTAATGATGGAATGGTTACTGTGTTAGTTTTGCTTGATTTAACCAATGCGTTTAGATCTATGTAGCATTGTTTATTAGTTGACAAACTGATCCATCACTATGAATTCTCTGATAGTTCTGTTGAATGATTATGATCATATCTCCAAGATCGGTCACCATCAGTGAACGTTGAGGGAAAAATCTCAGGGTGGCAATCAATTTTCTATGGTGTTCCTGAAGGAAACATACCGGTTCACTGCTGTTTTCTTTATTTATATTAACAACATCAGTTATGGTCTTATGTATTGCAGGTACTATCTGTGTGCGGACGACTGTCAGGTTTATCATTCATTTCCGGTATCAAGAATGGAGTGTGGTGTTATTGAACTTAATCATGACTTAAATATTATTGATAAATGGTCTTGCAACAATGGTCTGCGTCTGAGCTCCAGCAAAACTCAACTAATTTGTTGTGGTAGGCCCGTGATGTTTGCCCTTTAAAAAATCATTGCTGGATGGTAGACATAAATTGCTGTGAGGTTGTGATCGCCTTTTTCGGTTGATAAAGTGAGAAATCTGTGTGTATATCTCGATGAATCTTTGTCAGGTGCCGAACATATCAAATATACTTTGAGGTTAATTTACTTTAAGCTATACGTCAGCTTTATCAGTTTAATTATCTCTTACCAATTGAAGCTAAAAAACGGTTAATACAATCATTTATGTTTCCTTACTTTGATTATTGTGATTTAGTTTTCTTTGAACTAGGTATAATGTTGGAAGTGTAATGAAGCGCGGCTTCGCTGAAGAATCAACGAAGTGGCATAGCAGGCCGCGCACCTAGCGAGATATTATTAAAGCCCCAAACTAGCTTCAGTGAGTAGGGTCAAACAAAAACAAATACCTGCTGCTCCAGCACAAATATCACTAAAGTACGCGTAGTTCGATGTGGACACGGAACAAAGAGAAAAAGTAAGTGAAATAGATAGACTCTGGCGACCCCCGTACACGTAAAGAACCACAATCACCACGTCCAACCCCATAATCCTAACACATTCACACGCTCTCCACTTCATCTATTCACTCACACACACACACACACACACACACACACACACACACACACACACACACACACACACACACACACACACACACACACACACACACACACACACACACACACACACACACACACACACACACACACACACACACACACACACACACACACACACACACACACACACACACACACACACACACACACACACACACACACACACACACACACACACACACACACACACACACACACACACACACACACACACACACACACACACACACACACACACACACACACACACACACACACACACACACACACACACACACACACACACACACACACACACACACACACACACACACACACACACACACACACACACACACACACACACACACACACACACACACACACACACACACACACACACACACACACACACACACACACACACACACACACACACACACACACACACACACACACACACACACACACACACACACACACACACACACACACACACACACACACACACACACACACACACACACACACACACACACACACACACACACACACACACACACACACACACACACACACACACACACACACACACACACACATATATGCACAAATACTCACACACACATGCACAGATCCATGTCCATACGCGCAATCACACTACGCGATACAGCCAAGCTACCATATTCAATCAAATAATTTAGCTTGATATTATTTTCATGCTGGTGGATGTATACCATGTGAGATATACAACCATTAGACAAACGATTTTGATGACAAAAAAAAAAATTCAGGAAAAGAATATCAGATGACGAAAGATCTGATGCTCTACGGCTTGAATATGATGACTAAAATTGATGTTTAACACAAATCAGTGCATGAGTGTGGATCATGGTTTAACTTTTCGGTAACCGATGGTAATACTGTCAATGCCACATTGCGTACATCAGAATTTACTAAAAGCTGTTTACCGGCCTCTGCTAGTATAGACTGTTCATACTTGTACCCTCCCCCCCATTCCATGAATCCATTAATGGTGTCAATCTATCTCCATGTTTTGGAATGGTTTTTAATAAAATCACCTCAGGACCACACGTGATGCATATAGCTGTGGTAACACTTCTACTAATTTTGTTCCCAGCTTAATAGAATCATAAAAAAATTTCTTCCGAAATAATATTGAAAACATTTTCACATTGTAATATAATAAGAATTATCGCATTGACACAATATTATTCGTAGAGACGCAATAATTGGAACACATATTTGTATGACAGCACTAGAAGTACGACATTCTTTCCCATCCGACATATCGTCTTTTATTAATCTATTTGTTACTGCAGATTCACGAATTTTGTTTTTCATCACATTTACGATCAACTCTATCGTTGGATTGAATAAATATTAATAAGCCATCCATTTTTAATTTTAATTAGTTTTAAATATTTATCAATAAATTTTTATGTTACAATATTTATGCCAAATTCTGGTTTACATGTCTCCAATTGGAGTTTGACAGACATACGCGCAAGCAACAACTACACTCGTTCACACGTACCCACACCCACACATCTATATACACACACTTATACACCTACATACATATCTAGAATCATTCATTCATGCAAATAGAACTAAATTAAAATATGACTCACCCGAGGTTTATGGTCGATCCCTCACCGTCATCCCCTTAACACACTGCCTAGCCCATAAGGTACACTAGATCCATATAATTCCAATTCTTCATTTGTTCCAGCAGAACTAAACAGTTACAAATGATTGGAGTAGAGTTCGTACGGTATTTGATGTACACAAAAAAAATTAGATTATGCACCTGGAGTCGGAGGTTGAAATGCCGTAAGATGGTGTAGTTGAACAAAAAAAATAGTGGACGGTGGATATATCTTTAACTGGTATACTTGAAAATTAGCACGTACACCCAAAAAAAAATCGTGGCAGATCCGACAAATTAAATTAAATTCGATTAAAATGACATTGTTTTGGCTCCGACGTTTTATTTAGTTAAATCGATTGTATCGCTACTTTTAATACAAAAGTACAAAAGCACAAAACTTTAACTGTCAAATGAATAAACTTTATGTTATTTCGACAGTCAATGCTGTTGTTATAAACTTCTAGAATATCAAGCATACTACTCTTTTGTAGAATTAACTGCAGTACTTTTGACATGATTATTAAAGCCAACAAAAATGTATTCAATTCAAGTATTTTATATATTGATTTAAAATTCAAAATCAAAAGTAGCTTTCGAATGCAGCATTTTCTTATTTTTGTTAATTTAAGAGCGATTTCCTCAATTTTATATGCAATTTTTTACTTTGTTAAATCGATGTACCCCTGTCGATTTAAAATATTGATTTTTTTTTTGGGTGTACATGTGGCTGGATTCAGATATACCGTAAATTATACAATAGGAACGGTAATGCATATATACGTTGCAGTCGGCCTGGCGCATCGTGCTGGACAATGTGATTGAAGATAGTAAACAAAACAATTATATGCTATACGTAATCTTTTATTTTTCGTTGTTTGAACAATAATTTCACTAATAATTCCTTAATTTTATTTAATTAATTGTACTAATGACAAAACTGGAACTTCACTTAAGCACTAGAACATTCACATATTTTTTTAGCTTTGATTTAATGACGTACACAACGTATACGGTATTTTGTTTTATTGTTTCTTTCTTTTTGTTTCTTAGCATTAACAGGTCGGAAAATTATAACAGATCATATATTAACATAATTTAGTGAACATATTATACAATCAGCAAACTACTCAAAAACCTCTCCATTTGGCGTTTCGATAAAATATTTCAAAATCACAAATTCATATTTTTTTCAATATTCCAAAAATATTGTAAAAATTAAATAAAATAAAAAATTCAAACTTTTTTCAAACAAAATTCTAAAAATATTTCAAAAATTATTACAAAATCAAAAATTGTAACTTTTACAAAGTTATAAAAAATTATAATGACATCAAAAATTTTAAATTTTTCAAAATCCTAAAAATATTGCAAAAATTATAACAAAATCAAAATTTTAAACTTTTTCTAAATTCTACTAATATTCCAAAAATTCAAAAATTCAAACTTTTTCCAAAATTCTAAAAATATTGCAAAAATTATAATAAAATCAAAAATTAAAAATTTTTCAAAATTCTAAAAATATTCCAAAAATTCTTACAAAACCAAAACTTGAAACTTTTTCAAAATTCCAAAAATATTTCAAAAACTATAACAAATTCAAAAATTTCCATGTTCAATTATATTTACGTAAACAAACAGCTAAAATTTAGCAAAAATTTAGCAAAAATTTTTTACAAAAAATTATTTAAAGAAATAAGATGAAATCATTTTTTTGACACACTTGACAACCTTTTTTTGACAAACGTATAATGCAAGAATCTAAATTTTGGTCTCACATACTAATCCAAATTCAATGTTCCTACTCGTAATCACTTAAAATGAAAGATTTTTAAAACAAAAAATATGCAAATTTCCTTGTTTTGACACACTTGACGATTTATTCGACAAACTTCCGGTACAGTTTTTGAACACAACGTCCTTTCGGCTCTTTCCATTGAGTAAGCCTATTCTTAGAAGAAAAAATTTTGGAATCCGTCTAGCGGTTTTCTAGATTTCGTAGGTTGTGCCGGCAGACAGACATACTTTTTTTTGCTTTTTTAGAATCTTTTTTAGGACCTAAACGTCGAGAAATGCCAAAAAAGTGGGGGTAAGAATTTCACTTTTGGCTCATGAATGCAATACTTAGGTCTTTCAGACCGAAGTCATAATAGTAAATACTTTCGTTTGTTATATGGCATATATGAGATTTCTGTAGTTTTGTCGATTTACGATTCGTTTAATGAAGTAACCCGACGGTTACTTTGACTTAGTTTTACTACATAAATATCGATCTAGAGCTGCCTTAATAATTTTTCAAAAATTTTTTTAGGCAGAAGTGTCAACAAAAATTTTTAAAATTGATAAAGGTTTGTTAACACATGCTTTTCAAAATTCAGAGAAATGGTTTGTCACAAAACTTGCCAAATGATATGTTTGTATACTGAAAGATGAACATAAAACATGAATTACAAGGAAGATTGAGGATAATTGAAAAACTGGTCTAGAAATGATATCATGTTTAATGGTAATTTTTAAAATTTTGTGAGAATTTATTCAAAAAAAATTCATCGTTTGGTTCTAAAATTTATTTTTTTTACAACCGTTATTTTCAGCCATTGATTTCCTATCACGTTCACCGAAAGAAAAACTCTTGGTTGATTCAAACATGTTGCATTGCTAATCGAACATTAATTTATCATTGTGGAATTAAATTCGTTTGTGATTGAATCAACCAACGCTCCGTATTTAAATTAACAATTTAACCGTTGTTGATATATTTTTTTATAAGTATCACAAACATATTTGATTTAACCATGTTTGTAGTCAACTATGATTTGTCAATCAATGTCAACTATGATTTAATTTTCGAGCAACAGTGCCGTGTTTGATTTTATTTTCAATTGACTACAAACTGTGGTAAATTAAAAATTAGACTAAAAATAGTAAAATTGAATACGTTTGTGATAGAATCAAACAATACTCCGTATTTGAATTGACTATTCAGTCGTTGTTGATAAATTTTCGTAGTATCACAAACATATTTGATTTTAGCATGTATGAAATGTTAATGAAACACAAACGGTGTACAACTATCACGAACATGTTCCAATTTCTAAGAAATATGACGTCGCCTAAATTATTATAGACCATTTATTTACATATATTGGTTTGGTACATCTTTGTTTTGTTTTTGCTGCTATCGATGTTTGTATTAGAAAATTTTTTTCATCAAACCCGACAAACATTTTTATGCATGAAGATAGCGTTCGTATATTTAAGTTCTAAGACTGTGTTCCAATCTGTGTGTTTTGACAATCTGACTGTGTTCTATTGAGTACCAAAAATTCTAAATTGTACTAAAACTGTCAAATTCGCCATTTCATCGTTCCAATTCAAATATATTATAAATTGACAGTTAAACATTGTTTTGTTTGTTTTTTTCATTCAATGCTAAAACTAGAATTATATACGGTCTGTTCGGCGAGGAGAGTTCAATATAAAACATTGATTTGCTTTAATATAAGTTACGCTATGTTTTCGCTATTTTAAAATAAGGCATGTAAAATCACAAAAAATTCTAAATGGAACAGTCTAGTCGAAAACTGATTATGTTGTTTATCATAATAAACATGAAATTGAAACTATGTTCCAAGTTAGTAGAAAATAACAAAAAAAAACTAATAAAAACCATGACAACACAATGACAATTCAAACAGTTTTGCCATATATTTAAAATGTCAAAAAACAAATATCTTTTCGAAAATTTAGAATGAATTGAATTGAATGAATTGAATGGCGGAAATAGTCAAATAAATTTTTGACTATTTCGATTTAGAATTTTTAGTACTAAATAGCATGGATTGGAACACAGTCTAAATAGGAAATGTATGAGTGTGATTTTGTTTGTAAAGGATGCGTCCTTTTTTCGCCATTTTTTTAATAATTTAATTTAAAAGACCAAAAATCGTAAATCCAAAAACTTAAATATTTGAATTATGTCTTAAAACAAGACAAATAAAAAATATTAAAAATATTAATAATTTTTTTAAATCACCAAAATTAATTATTGAAAGGGCCTGTTGCTTCACTAAAAAATTTCTTTCGCACATAATTTTATATGCAAGTAATATTAAAATTATTCAAATCAATTAAACACATGTAAATTATTTCCTAAACTAAAATTTTAAATGAAGCCAGCCATGTTAGAATATATAAAAAACTTTTGATTTTTCTATTCTTATTTTTTCTTTTCTTTTGTTTATTATTATTATCATTAAACAAATTTTGTTTCTCCTCGTTTTTTATTTTAAAAAACACAATAATTCTCGAACGAAAACATGAACAAACAACTTAATTCAACTATGATTTGCGATTATTTGAACCAGGAAATTGATCACGCCATTAGATGCAAAATCAAACAAGCTTTGTAGTTGATTCTACCAACGTTTTTTTTCGGTGTTATAAAGCAATGTTTTTTAAATTGGTTATACAGTCACAAATTCAGTGCCTCTAAATTGAGAACTTTTCAAACACAAAATATACTAGTGTTGTAAAAAACATTTTAAATGACGGATTTCAAAGTTATTATCATATGAATTTAATTAATTTAGTTTAATTCTTCTCACATTTAAACGAAATTTCAATCAAATCTGTAGGTAATAATTCACTATCAATTCACTCAATTTTATGGCCAATTTCACTTGTAAACTTAATTTTATATGGATGATCAGCCAATAATTTTTTCCAATTTATCAATCTATATTATATCGGTTAATTGAAAAACCCGTGTGTCAATGGTTGTTAATGTTTTGCTTAAAAACACTGTGTCCTCCGAGTTCGAAGTCCATCGTGCTACCAAAACTAAAACGAAATAGAAAAACACAATTTGTTTATTTTTATTTACTTATGTTATGCATATACAATGGGATAGCGAAATCTGAAATTCGGCGTCCACGCCGTGCTGTCTGGTTATCGCTGATAGAATTAGGTTGGTGTATCGGAGACAAGCAGAGGAAAAACTGCGTAGTCAATGACGGCATCATCAAGGCAAATTGGTACCTTAAAACCAATGCGACCCAAGCGTCTGTGCTCCATGTTAGGGGCGGCTTTGAGAAGGCGTCTGTCTTGGACCAAGCGGCACGCTATATAGCCGTATAAGAAGGTTGTCTCTACGACAATTTGGGTTGGGCTTAAGGTTAACACCCTAAACCCGGAAAGAAAAATTATTTGTTAAATTTGGAAATCAGAAAAGAATAACGTACCCGTACAAAAAAAACATAATTTTACCTGGACGTGAAAAAAAGTATGCGCACTGAAAAAAATAATGATAAACTAAAGCTAGTTTAATTGGTTTTAGTTATAATAACCCCGTTTTGGGTTGATTTGTTACAAATTTACTATGTTTAACTTAAACTGAGCAAGTTTTATAACACAAAACTAGCTAAGTTAATTATTATTTCGATTTTAATAAGAGAAATATGAATTGGCATGTAGATTTTAACTGAAACTGTGTTACTTTAAGGAGGTATTAGAACCAATTCCCTATAATTTGCTGTATAGTACCTGTAGATGATCTTTAGAAGATTGAAACCGGTAGTACGTAAAATAGAAAATAAAAAGTTTTAAAATTTAATTCTAAGTTTTAGTTTTTTTATTAAAGTGAAGAATACTTATTGGTGAAACATACAAGTTCAACAAATACCTTGTAATATATGTAAAATGTTTCATAAATTATTGTTTTCCATAAAGTTAACTTGCACTGAAAAATTAACATATGCGAACGGTTATCATTACTTAAACAATTAGTCCAGTCATTCAACGGAAAATAAGGCGAAACTGTATAATTCTTACAAACAGCACCGATTTGCACAAAAAGTTGGATTAAAGTGCTACTTACCCTCTACTTCGTGCATTTACCCTGTAGGTGGTGTTCGCGAGGGAACATTTCAACTGGTCTTTGACTGGACTAAATATAAAAAAGAACTATATAATTTTAACTATGCATAGTAAAATCTACTTATGCACCAAAGTTGATATTACCAAGCATCCAGTTTAATTTCAGCCAATTTTTCTTCATGTTTTGTTTTATGATCATAATACAGTTAGGTTTTCAGAATATTGCTCTGCAGAATTGTATAAAATCAGAAGTTCTTTCGTTAAAAATCATTTTAAAATTCTAAGACACTAGAAATGAATGTATTCAATTGAATTGAATGAAAAATTGCTTTGAAAAGTGAAAGATCCGTAACAAAAGTTTTATCTCAATTCCGGTCGGTTCGGGGAATCGAACCGGCGTCCCTCTGATCAAAGCTGGTCGAGTTGGTTAAATGGTTAACCATATAAACTTTGATCAGAGGGACGCCGGTTCGATTCCCCGAACCGACCGGAATTGAGATAAAACTTTTGTTACGGATCTTTCACTTTTCAAAGCAATTTTTCATTCAATTCAATTGAATACATTCATTTCTAGTGTCTTAGAATTCTAAACTACATAATGGTTAGATCCATTGCTAAACTCTTAATAAAATCTTGAATCATTTTAAAGTGGATTTTAAAGCAATAATTTGTTATAATAATAATCAAAGTGTTTTTAAGTGAAAGTTTTTATATGTGCTATTATAGTAAACAATTTATTGTTACAGTGGTTAAGGTGCCGAAGTTTAAAAGATTAAAAATATTTTTTTAGTGCTCTTTTATATAAAAGAATTAATACAGGTATTTATTTACATATTTATATATATATAATATTAACTGTTATAATTATTAAAAGCATAAATATAATAAACATATGTATATATCAATGTAAATATATATAATAATAACAATAATATATATATATATATATATATATATATATATATATATATATATATATATATATATATATATATATATATATACATATATATATATATATATATATATATATATATATATATATATATATATATATATATATATATATATATATATATATATATATATATATATATATATAATATATATATATATATATATATATATATATATATATATATATATATATATATATATATATATATATATATATATATATATATATATATATATATATATATATATATATGTATATGTACATATATATATATATATATATATATATATATATATATATATATATATATATATATATATATATATATATATATATATATATATATATATATGTATATGTATATATATATATATATATATATATATATATATATATATACATATATATAGACATATATATATATATATATATATATATATATATATATATATATATATATATATATATATATATATCTATATACATGTAGTTAACGATACTTTGACGTTAACTGACGTTAACGTCTTTGCTTACGGTAATATTCTGAGCCATAAAAATGTAAAAATGAACGGTTTGGAGCCATAACAAATGAGCCATACCAAGTAAAAATTTACATAATTACATAATATGTGGGTCCATTTTGGTAAAGAGCTAATAAATTCATTACAGTGGCTTTGTTAAGTGCGTTTTTTAAAAACATTTGTTTGCGGCTTAAGAAGAAAAATTTATTTATAAATATTATTAAAGTATATTTTTAAATATTGCATTTTAATTGAAAAGTGACAAAAGCACACAAACAGTGAATAATACGGAAAACCATAATAACACATATAAAAACTTTATATTATGAATAAATTTATTCGTTTCTATCAATTGTCGTTCAGTGAAATAAAGAGTGCTTGTCTTAAAGGTAAAAGTTTGTTTTCGAACAAGCAACATTTTTTCCATAGGCAAACCATGTCGAAAGGGTCAAAAGCAAGACCTTTATTTTATATTTTGAACAAAGCCAATACTATGGTTACGCCTTTCTAAAGCTTATAACAATTTTATTTGTTAATAAATTATTTTACTTAGGTGTCGCCCAATGTTCCTCAACTGATATAAGTATGGAAAAATGCGCATTATTAAAAACTAGACTAATGCATATGCGGACTCCTTTGTATGAAGTAATTAATAAATGAAAAGAGACGGCATGCAAAAAAATCGAGGAAATTGTTACGAGTAGAGACAATTCAAATATGACTACCATTTTCGAAGAATTGCCATTATTTAAATATTTTCAAGCTCCAGAACTGGTAAATTACAACATTTTCAAGAATCACAATTGATTTGAGATTTTTCTGATGAAACCAATTGTGGATATTTTTTATTGCAGATAACCTACGATTTCTTAAAGAGATATCTGGCCCATTGTAGTATATATGAGAAGTGGGAGTAGTTCCTTAAAGTTGAAAAACATTTCAAACTAAATTTAAAAGAGCCTAGAAATAAAGCCTTATTTGAAAGAGTCCAAAAGTCAAAACAGGAACTAACAATAGGTAACATATTTTGTAACCTTAATTTTTATTTGTTTTAATTTATCATAATATTAACCACTCACTTAATGTTTGCTTTTCAAATTTAGATACATACAATTTACAAATGATATATCTCCTACCAGCTATTATGCTTATACCAGCCCTTCAAAAAATGAATCAAAAAGTGATCTACAAAAAGCCTACTATTTCTGATTCGCAGACTAATTTTATAATTAAGGCAGAAGATAGTTCTGATTTACCAAAAAATTTGGACTTGATACGAAAAGACAGCAAATTGAAAAAGCAAAAAGTGCAACCACTACTAGGTGTCATTGGAGATGATTTAGACATCCACCAATTTTTCGTAATTTTGGACAATCATAAATTTAAGTTTGGATATTTTTTAGAGGCTCTCAATATATGCTTCAAAATCTTCCACATCTTCGATCTGGAATACCCCAAAGCTGCTTATAATGCGTGGATGTTCATCCAAATGTTTTTTTATAATATTGCAACAAAATATGATGATCATATTCCAGCAGTACTGACTTTATGCCACGATCTAAAAGAGTCAGCGTAATATTATTTATAATGTAATTATTAAACAGTAATAATTTAAAACTCAATATTTCAATATAATTTTAAAATTTTATTATAATCTATATAATGTACATATTTTTTAAATATAAATTTCTAATAAATGATTTAAATAACAAATAGTTTTTGATTTTTTCATTTTCAAAAGGTCACACAACACATAAATTTTTTTTAAAATTGACAAAAAGGATTGGTTGTTGTGTATTTCAATGGTTTACTATCACGAGCGGTTCTCCTATTATAGATAGGGGTAGTTTTAAAAATTACGGCTTTCATATATGTTCAATTTAATGTATCTCAATTGAAATTTGAATTTTGTTTTAAAGGTAAAAGTGAGTCCTTTCCAAAAAAAAAAATTAAAAGTTACAATTTTTTATAATTTATTATTTCAAAATAATAAGGGATGTTGATATATTCTTTTATTGTTATTTGTTCATACTAGTGTTTGCAATCTTGGTATTCGGGTACCCGGATACCCGGGTATTTAGGAAGATTTTTCGGGTATTTAATATCCGGATATTTTGGTCGGGTACCCGAACAACAAAAGGTCCCGTTTTTTCTCAATAAAATTTACAAAATAAAATTCAGCTCATTCTCTTTTTGCAAATTTGAATTATTCTTTATGATAGTTGTTGACAAATGATTCTATTGTAACCATACAAATTGCAACATGTCCATAAACATTAAACCAACTACATCCGTAAACATTAAACTGCCCTCTAGTTAATTATTATTGTTTGGATTACGAAAACAACAGAAAAACGACGAAGAACACATAACAAAATTTATGGAATTTTAGTTCTTATTAAAATTAAAATAAAGTCATAAAAAATTAAGGATCTTCATTGGTTATTTGTTTATATTTAGTTTAAAATAGAAACGGTAAATAAATTATGTTAAGTTTTTATTTAAGGTTTAAGCTAATAATTGAAATAAGTGTCATCGAAAGTTTGGGACCAGTTCAAGAAAATGTCATCAGATAAGTCTCGGTGCCACGTAGTTGGATGCGCACAAATAATTTCAACTAAATGGGAAAATACGTCAGCAATGAAAAATCAAATCGGATAATGATGCGGCTAATTATAATATTGAAAATCTACAACTACAAAAATAGATAACAGGGGTACCACAGTTGATAAAGAGCTGAAAATGTTGTATGTAAATAAAGGAAACCGAAAAAATGATAGAAAATTTAAATCAATCGTTATTGACGGTGAAGCCAACATCCACTTTATCGGAGCGGATTTTTTCTATTGCAGGAATTTAAAAAAGAAAATACGAAATCGGATGAGTGCAGCTACCCTAAATGTTTTGATATTTTTGAAATATTATTTTACAATTAAAAATGATCAATTTTTAGTTTACTATTGTGAGGTTTTTTTTATTGTTTTTCATCTTTTAATTTTTTTATAACTACCCGGGTTATCCGGGTTATCCGGGTAATTTGGAAAATACTAATCGAGTAACCGGGTAATTTGAAATCGGGTAATTTGCAATCACTAGTTCATACAAACTTGAGTCAACTGAAGTTATATCATTGTTTTTCCACATAATTTTTAAAAATGATCAAAATTCAACATTATTATGTAGAATGGTATTATGTAGAAAAATAATGAAGTTTTATAATTGTGGAGAAAAAAAATCAGGTATATCAAACCGTCGAACTCTTATTATTTTATGATTTTTTTATAAAAATTACCAAAATTTGTTATTTGGACCTCAGAAAAACCTCACATTTACTTTTAAGACAAATAAACATTTTTAAAATCCTTCAAGTAATTCATTAAGTACATAAATTTGAACATACATGAAATCCGTAGTTTTTAAAAATATCCCTAGTATGTATATATAAAACCTATAAAGAAAACCAGCTCGCGGTAAAAAAATTGAAAGTCTAAGAAATGTGTTTTTTTTCTTCCACTGTAAAAAACTTTAAACAAATCAAAGAATGTGTGGCAAAGCGATGTAACGAATTGTCTGATTTTGACCAATGTCGCAATGTTTACTTAACTAAAGGCTTGAAACCACATACAACAGAAACAGAAACAGAATTTCATACAAATTTTACAGAAACAGAATTTTTTCCTGTCAAATTTGTATGAAATTCTGTTTCTGTTTCTGTTGTATGTGAATGCGCGGCTTAAGAGGTAGTTTAACATATGGTTGAATTCAACTATTACGCAAAGTTGAAGAATGGTTAGTTTAAACAGGCAACTTCGTTAAAAATGACCTTTGTGAATAGTTGTTTCATAATTTTCAAAAGTTACCTTAACTTAGCAATTCTTTTGAAATTTTGTTAAATTTACATACATGCTTCGTTATGTGAACGTTAGAAACGTAGTTTAATTCAAACTAACGTTTTTTACTATATAGGTGAAAATAACTAAAAAAATTGGTTTAGTTTAAATGATTAGCAAAGGTCAATACAACATGCAGGTAATAGTTGATGCCATTAGTTAACATAGACTAGATGCAATGTTAAAATCTACTTAGCAAAAGTAACGTTTAAATTAACTCTAGCAAAATTATTAATATTAAACTTGCGCTTAGCTGGTTGAAAAACAACCGATTTGCTTGGTTTATGTTAAGTATAGTTTTTGGTGACAATTACCTATATTTTTTTTTCAGTGTACAA